>JBBPUA010000307.1:0-21914 GCA_038094355.1 Afroboletus lepidellus | reverse complement strand
AACCGTGACAGAATTGTGCAACATCTATGGATTTCGACCACTTCAGATTGATCACGTCCGGAAAACTTCAGAACTCCACCTTTCGTGGCCGCCGTCGTGCGAGCTGGCACATAAGAGTGTAAAGCAGCATTCTATCCACATCCGAGAAGAAAAAATGATGTAGTTGAGTAGCTATTCAAGAAACAGTTGAAATTGTGCATATGGTGAGCAATGATAGTATTGAATACAATACTTGTATGTGATCACCACGGTGAGGGTGTCACTGCTTACATTGTCACATGTCACATGAGGCAGACGTCCGGTCAACGTTGGAGCCACATACCCGAAGTGGCAGTTCCCAGGCAAGTCAGTCATTTCACCCTAGGACTGGCTAATACCACAGTGGACCATTAGGAAATGTACTACACTGACAACAAGGGTATACCCAGGCCCAGACAGTGTATCTACGCTTAGTAATTTGTTTAACAAACACATGACGGAAAACATCACTTGCACCTTCCGTCAACGTCAGCCCAGCATTAACCTGCCTCAACGTCTGCAAGACGTTATCTTGACTTGGGCGTGTAGAGAACGTCCTCGGTAGTGTTCCCAGGGGGTACTACTTATTGGAGGCTCACGGCTACTCATGAGTACCTCGGTATGCCTTCACTCCCGTTCTCTCTTTTTTTTACTTACTGACTTAGTCTGTATACCCTTCAATTCTATCAATGTCTTCACCGGTACTAGACACCCGTCGTTTTGAGAGCACCTGAATTCCTGTTCAGCCCCATCGTTACGATTACAGGTGAGGTGAGTAGTTCATATTGGGTAACTTTTCACGATGGCACCATGCAACATATACTTACTGAGGCATGTTTGGGGACGGTCGCAGTCTCTTGTTATGTTCACAACTATCGTAAATCGTATCAAGCTCCAAGGCCATGCAGTGTTTCGGCATAGAGGTTCTTCGAAGTCTCATGCCAGTATCATCCCCAGTTGTAGCTTCCCTCCGTAGGTGACTTGGATCTGGGCCTGATCGACGGCTTTGCCATGAAACGTCAACGTTCCACGTGGCGACGGTCGACGTCATTTTCTTTCAGGAGCGTCATCTCGGTAGGTCATATTCGCTCGAGTTGCAATGTTGGGATGGGTAGATATGTCAGCGGCTATCGAAAATCTGGACAGGTGGAAAAACGACGACTATGGCGCAAGGAGGGAGGATTCGAGGTGATGATGCAAAGGCGGCTGATCTTGAGGCTACACCACGCCGCGAGACGAGGAGCGACGGGTCAAACGAGCCAACACGGTATATTTTTTGTTCGCAGGCGACTCGTTTCACAATCTGAACCTGAATTGCATGTAGACAAGAAACTTGAACAATTACGAGTCTACCCGACAATGTGTCTATGATGGACTGAGCGTTGGTTAGAGTTAGGCAACCAGGAAGCAACAGCGGTCCGAAGATATACTCGGGAGCGTAGATTTGAGTCACCGCATGATCTTCAATTGGTACATTGCTAGCTTCTGAGGAAATGTTTCGTGCCAAGCATCAAGATTCGTACCTGGTGCTACGAGACCAGCGGGCGCGAAAGCGAGGAATAACACAAGAGAGAAAAGCGAGAATGCGACACACATGTTGATCAAGCCAAGGGCTGCAGGGTAAGGATGTCGCTGAGAGGGCTGAAAGGGCGATGGAGAATAGCAAGTAGGCTCGACCCTTACTTATAAGTGGAGAAGCGAAGTATCTAAGCGAGGTCGTGCCCGAGCGCCAACTCTTCGGACAGGTCTTTGCGCTGGTAGCGGTAAGCCCCCTGACGAGAGCTTTCGCAGGCTCGAAACCGCTTCCCGCCCTCTCCACCTCTACTTGTACTGTACAAGTGCTACCCCGGTCCTGACCTGATCTTCGGAAGGGGACAACTGACGGGGAAGAGTGCGTCTGGTGCTTTCCATTGGCAGCTCGACGTCCTCCTCACAAACAGGCTTACGACCCCGGTCCCTCCAGGACTGGTGGACCCCTGTCTTTCCAGCTCAAGCGACGTGGGAACTCGGCAGCGAAGCTAGTCTCAGTCTGTGGTATGCTTCATCACGGAATCGGATAGTTCGACAACTCACACCTTGCCATGACAAATCCGGCAATAAGCACTGACGAGCGGGTGAAGCTTTGAGGCATGAAGCATGATACTGGCACCATACAACTTTGCGTTCCGTATAAAATGGAAGGTGAATAACTAGAAGCAGCAAAAAAAAATAACCGGACTGGTGCCGAGGCCTCAGCGTCGACATCTCAGGTATACATTTGCCATCGCGTGCGAGTAAGACTGGACGGAAGAGGACCTATTACTGGGCAGATGGGTTTCGTGTTGAGAGCAGAGGAAACGCCGCATAAAAGGACCTACTCGGAGGCAAACTGGCCGCCGGTGTGGGGACCACTGGAACCGTCAATTTCCCCCCGATTAGTACAACTTCCGATGATAAGGTGTCTGATATCAGTAATCTGGGGAGGGGATGATAAAGAAATTTTGGCATGTTGTGTGCTCCCATAGGTCCCTCTAACCTTGAATAACGGATAGGGAGGAAGACTCACGAACTTCCCAAGTAGGGACTGGCATCCCCTCACACACATCTGAAAATGCACATGGATGAAAAAACTCAAATTTCCTGTGATTTACCCGATACAATGACCGCTCCTCGTCAAACCTCTGAACGACGTCAATGGGCTTGTGAACGCTGGGTATCGTCAAACGACGAAGAAGTAAATCTGTTGCAAGGTGACTCACTGTGCTGTAAGCCATCAATTCGTGATGTCATCGAGCTCTCTAGGACCAACATCACTGTTGTCGTTGCCAGCTACCAGACTGTTGAGACAAGGTTTCGCGCCAAGTAATGAAGGCTCATACCTACTACGATACCAGCGGCCGCGAAAGCAACGTACAACGCAAGTGAGACAAGTGAAAAGGTGACACGCATATTAATCAAACAAATGGTGTTCGGGGCAAAGATGTCGCTGAGAGCCTTGGAGGGTGTATGGAAAGCCTGGTGCTCGCAAACGCATGATCTTTTATAAGCGACCAAGGAACCAAGTCAAGCTTGCGCTCATACCGTAAGTGCAAGTAATATATCAACTGAACCCCAGTGAACATCAGGAGGGCGGCACTTTACGTTGCGTTTCCAGAACACATTTTGTGAGCCCATGCAGGGCCTTAGCGAGAGCTCTGATTCAAATTGGACCAGAGCGCTACCTTCGTACGGCATAATCCCCTTATGTCCTGCTCAGCGGGCACTCACTGCGTCGCTTAAGAATGCTGATGGAGCTCCGAGTTTGCCAGGGTGCCAGTGAAGTGGAAAATGTGCATGGGTGATGGAATCGGGCAGTTGGACCTTCTCACAACGGCGTTACTGAGAGCCACTGAGAGTGGGTGAAGACCTGAAGCATGATATGAAAGTTCCGCATGGATGAGCCATACCAGTCAAAGGTGAAGAATAAAAAACCCACCAACTGGTACTTGTACTCTCCTGGAATAGGTTGATTAATCTCACCGGGTCGCGCAGATAATGTCTTGTCAACATAAACACTGATTTGGAGGTGCCATCACTCCCTCGAACTTCGAGGTGTCCATCATGTATCTTGTCAACATAAACACTGATTTGGAGGTGCCATCACTCCCTCGAACTTCGAGGTGTCCATCATGTTGGGCGCATCCTATAAGACCTATTGTTAGCGTGGGAAATCGTGGTGGCTCGCTGTTGTTCGGTCGTAAAGGTCTTGAACTCACCCACAGTTGTTTTTCGTGCCCGCCCTTGTTGAAGGCCACCCCAGGATCTTCGAAAGATCTAACGCAAATGCCGAGTCGAGGAGTACCAGCAGGACCTAGTAACAGTGAGGCCCGTTTACTTGTCCATGCGTCGGAACTCGGTGAAGGAGGTGAGGATCATGAATACGCACAGACGAAATGTAGGCGCAAGACAGAGTACGGCTCAATCGCCGTAAAGATCGACACACTCCGGAGTTGCGATGAGCTGCGGTGGTACGTGTCTGCGCTCGTCACGAGATGCTGGTTTGTGCATCATATCATAAGGTTCAGCTGCGTTGGACGACATCCGAGTCGCGTCAGATCTCAGCTCCCTATCACCCTCATATAAACATAATCGCTCGTTCATTGCCACCGCGATACCAAACCCCTTTCCACAGTCTGTAAACGAGCATCGCTACTCGTTAGCCACCCCCAGCACTTCAGGTAAGTTAGATCGTTCGAGCGCCCTGCCCACTGTCTTGGAATGGGTCCCACCATTCGTCTGTCCGACTTCGCACCCGCTTACCTACCCTGCCTGACAAGTTCAAACATGCTGGATGAACTGGGTGGTGAAGTGATTACTAGTGAATAGGTTCAGTCGAAACCGGGGTCAAGTAAAGGGGATCTGCTGGAATTCCATAGCTATCTAACCTTGAACGGGTCAAGCCTGGATTTCCATCGTCCTCCTCGCCCACGAAACCGAGGTCAGTCCCTGACGAATTCATCCCCTCGCTGACTATATCATTCCATACACGACGATGCGCAACGTACCATCCAACGTTGAGCTGGCTCAACGAGCTTGAGACGAAGGTGATGCGTTCTATGGAGAGTATGATGGTGACGTCCTCCACGGCAACTCCTGTTCAACACCACCCGAGAAATCCACCGGATCTGCGCGACCAAACTGGAATCCTCGACCATTCGACGACGCCTGTTGCTCTCACTGAAGATGAAGACGCACTGGCAGCACGAGAAAATGACGTGGATGTGGCATCGTCTGGAGGCCCAAAAAGTCTCGGTGATGCATAGCACGGTACAATCGCGCTTCGCTGTCATTCGCGACGCCAAATATCCAATCTGACCAACAATTCCCCACATAGGCTGTTAAGTGTCTTCTCTGCATTGGGCACCACTAGCAGCGATACACAGATGAGGGCGCACTTTGGTGACATCCATCTCATCTTGGGGGAACGAATGGTTACAGGGCTCTTATTAGGGTAGTAATGTACCTTTCTCTGCTTCCGATGCAACGCTTCAACGTTTCAAACACCGTGTCTTGATATTTTCACCAGATCTCAATCGCAGTAGATGGTGTGCAACAACAAGAGTACAGAATCCGTCTCGGCCAGACCTGGTTCGTCACACGCACGAAATCCCTGGTCACTACCTACGCAGCTGCTCGTATCAGGCGTTGTTTGGGCTTTTGAAAGGAGTATCTGGGGTATATGCGGCCACGTTCCAGCGATCTTGAACATTTCAAACACAGCTCAAGAGCCGTGTTATATTTACGCCTGACCGCAATGATCCAAGCAATGTTCTATTCCGAAAAGACATCTCTACGAGAGAAGTTTTGAACACGATGACGACCGATGGTGCTGGGCTAGTCGTATAGTGGACACTTGCTACCCATCGACACTGTCGATCCGCAAACACAGCTACACTCGATTTCAAAGACTAGAAATGGCTGCGCGTTCAAGCAACCATCTTATGATCCATAACGACGATCAACCTCTGCCAACAAATCTAGGCTCGTGCAAAGAGAACTGAGGAAATCCCATTCTGTATCACTGAATGTTTGCAAAGGGTCAGACGAGCAGGGAACATTCTGCATGAGACTTACCAACTCTGAATGCGATCAGCTATCTGGAAGGTCCCTCACCTCGATAGTGATACCATGCAGAATCCCTGCTCGTCATGGACATTTTAAGTAACCTTTTGCACCAGATTTCTAAAGTCGTACCTCCAAGGATACCGCCGCTGTTGCCAGTAGAGCCGGAAGCCGGCGTCGCAGCAGCAGCAGCAGTAGTAGTACTCTGAGCGAAAGTGACACCGGCATACAACGCGAGAGAGATGAGGGAGAATACGACACGCATGTTGAAGTGTGGGTGCAAAAGATTTTACTGAGAGGCTCAGAGTGTTGAAATACTGTCATTCACCGGTAGGATGTTCGCCATTTATAAGTACCTTCTGTGGAGGGGAACAGAATCCAACATGAGGGGTTTGGTTATGTAAAGTTGGATGTCGTATGCACATGTACATAAGTGAGAGGTCGTTGTATACAGCCTTAAAACCGCACCGGATAAATTGGGTGGAGCAGACCGTTGTGTCACCGCAGCGAAGTGCATGCTCAGAATTGGAACCTTCGGGAAACCTGGGAGTTGGCGGCACTCAGTCGGTCGCATTCTGCGCTCCATTAGTGTCCCCTAAATACTCATTGAGCATTCAATATCCAGGGACGCGAAACCCACTCAAACAGCGCCAATCAGTGTTTCTTAAGTGCTCTGAGTGCTCATTATTCAACGAGCCGCGGAGGTGTTGTACAATGGAGCTCGGGTCTCATAAAAGTCTTGGGGGAAACGCAACGTAAGGTGCCGCTTTCCGGATCCGGGAGATTCTTACGATGCGACAAAGTATCAAGTTATGGTAAAGATGAGTCAACCACAGGCATCTTCTATTCTGATCGGAAAGTGCAGTTCAAGAAGTGTTGACGACACGCGAGACGAGTTCGGCTTTCGTATGTGTATTAGTTGACAACGACGAATGAATGAACAGAAGAGAAACGCACCTGATTGTCGTCATTCTGGCGCCGAGTTCGTCGAAAAAGACGCCACACGGCGACGATGTGGGTCCATGCGAAAACACTTGTTGGTACGTACTGACGTCCGCTCGCATCAAATGCCAGGTTCTATTCACACAGATTAGAAGATCTCACCTTGTTCGGCAGCTCTGGGACTTTGATAAAGTTTACCCTTAATTCATTGGCAACTACATTTCATAGGCAAGGTCTTGTCGCACCCAGGCACACTCAGATTCGGGCCCCACCGTACTGAACAATTCAGGACATCGTGTCGGTCGAACAATCACCGTTTTGCAGCTCTTCCCCGATGCCAACCCGACCGAACATGCGACACCGGGAAGAGCTGGTAAGTGAGGGTTGTAAATGGTCCAGAACATGAAGATGAAGGTACTTCTATCGTGGGTGTTTGAGGAGTAGAATCGGTGGCCATGGGGACTCATCTTGGTCGTTTGTGGTTTGTGGTGCCTACGGACACGAACGCCAAAAGCTTTAACACGATCGCCGCACAAGGAATGCGATCTAGAACTACATGATGCAAACCACCCCAGATGTTCATGTGTGATCAATTAATGCAATGTGATTAGCGCCGGAGATGTTCTCCGCATCTGCACCACAGTGAAATCATCCTCATAGAAGAGATGGAATTCCTGTTGCAACATGGGGTGGAGGCATCGATATTAGATGTCATAAATCATACCTAACGGGTGTCATGCACATGTTGAAGTCAGTGTGAGCAACTTATTAAAGGGGATGGAAGGTTTATAAACCGTGGGGAAGCGAACGGAATCCTGGAATTCAAGGGCCTATTAAACTGCATCAGTCGTGCGACCGTACATGTGTGAGAAGATCAAGGAGACCGCGCCCGTGATGCGGCGATGAAGACGAAAATTTCCGACAGGAATGTGGTCACGACGCAGGTTCTGAAGGATCATTGACACAACAGGGAAGAGAAACCGCCTGGTCTGCCAGTGAGGCTCTATGCACCTAAGGAGGGAAAGGTCTGCGACGATCATCACCGCGAGGTTGGATGGCTCCGAGTCGTGGATTCAGGAAGTGCAAAGAGCGCCGCACCCGGGCCAATTCAATCACCGACATAACTCCATCGAACGACCTGCCTTGTGTTTCATGCAAGCATCTGGATCAGTCACCGCACGAGCTCCCTGGAGCTTGACTCTCGCCTACTACCCTATGGGTTTTCTTCATTACCCGTTGACCAGTGCACTGATCTGGCCCAACTTTGTCGATTCAAAGTGCGACTACGGAACTAGAAAAGGCCCGTTCAAGCAAACTCTGTGATCTACATGACGACGATCGACCTCTACCAAGCAATCTGGTCTGATGCAAAGAGGACTGAACTTGAAGAAACATTCAACGTCACATCAAATTTTTGCAAAAGGGTCAGATTCAGTCGACGCTTACCAACTCTGGATGTAATCAGCTACCTTCATTGAAGGTCCCTCAGGTCGATATCCTGCAGGCCATGGCCGACTGCTCGTCATGGAGATTTTACAGTCAGCCGTTTGTACTAAATTTCCAAAGTCGTACTTCCAATCGCGCCGGCAGCAACGACAGTGAGATACAAGGCGAGAGAGAAGAGGCATGTGGTGCGCATGTTGGAATGTTGGCGCGAAATATTTCACGAAGAGGCTCTGAGGGAACTGAATGCTGTTGTTCACTGGTAGAACGTTCGGCCATGTATATGTTTTGGCAAACAGGATCCAAGGGTGAGTATCGTAAGTAGTAAGAGACATTCCACAAGCATCAGTGGCGCTACAGCACAGTCGGCTGTTTGACAGCGCCTCATAATGACATTTCATCAAATGTAACCTAGAGTATTTTCCCTCGCCAATCATCATTACAGCACTCACAGTGGGTCTTCTTTTTCAAAGAATACTTTAGCGGGAGAGAAGCCTGAGTCGAACGCTGGCACTTCTACCTTCGCGAAATCAATTTTCTTTGGCACCTCTGGACCTTTACGACAGAAACGGCCAGAATTGCTCGGATGGTAAGATAGGCAGTCCCCCAGTGTTCGGCAGTGCATCAGAGGTGGGCAGATGGGCAATGTCCCTTGTCATGATGATCGGTCGTGGGCTATCTGGACCTTTGTTGGTTACTCCAAAGTAATTTTCTGCTGGTGTACACGAGGCGAGAATTGACGAAAATGCATCTACAGTCGACTTGCTCATAATGTATAAAGCCAGCTGAACGTGTTTGATCGTTCCTGTCGGACGACGTCATCAGGTTCAAAGTTGCTCTGGTTAGAAAAGACAAACCTGAAGCATGGACGAAGTTGGGTATAATTCGCGCACCATTGATAGATGTCAAGAGGGTCACAGCGCCCCATGCGAGGTTGTGTTGGTCACGCGCGACGCGAATGATGCAGAGATGCGTCGTCGGAGAGAAATACTTGACTGTCTTGCATATGTCAGACACACGTAATGCAGAAACCAATTTACTCGCCTGTCATAGCTCCTCCCACCGCGCTTCACTCCGTGTTGCCGAAATTCAATATGATGCTCTGTCGCAAGGCAGTATAAATGTGTTTGGCGTCAAACGAAGTCGGTTTATCGCTCGACACAGATATGAACTCTACGAGGAACTGCCGATTCTAAGCTCGTTAGCGAACGCGGACGAGTTGTGCTGGACTCACTTTGAACCTAACCATGACGAGGAAACCCCTTATGCTTATGTCATCACATCCCGCTTTGCATGTTCCGCCGATTCGCGAAAGGTCCTTGCCCGCTCCACATTCCGCCATCGCTCTTGGGGACCACAAGAAGGAACCCTTGACAGCACTCGGATTACACAGGCGCGTGCAAGCGGTCTACCATGAACACACCCGAAGCCGCGGGAAAGATACTGAAAGTAATGGAACTTGGAACAGCAATGAGACTCGGAGGGCATACAGGGGGCACCCGATCGGAGGCTCACGGCTACAAGGGTTCTCATCTCTGGGGTGCCATTTGGTAAGTGTTGGTACACATTCCTATTCTCTTTACTCAACCGTCTCAGCCCCGTGACTGTGCAAACTCTTCTCCATTGCAATCTATGAATGTCCTCATTCAGTGCGATGTATCACTGTACTTTGAGCACGCCGCCAGGCTACTCGTGAAGATCATAAGCGTGCGAAGTATCGATGCGCGTGTTTGAAACGTCCTACTGGGCAGGGTTCTTGGGCCTCGGATAGGAGGGACAGCTTACGCAGAACAAACATTTCTTGGCTCCATCGCCGACTTCAAGGTTTGTCGTCCCTACCCGTTATGTACAACAATCGTCGCTCCTCCACCACTCGCGTTCGTCTGAGCCCACCGACAAACCGGCATGACGCTCCCGAAAACGCCACGTCGATCGTACCAAACGTTGGAATTCACAGATCCGATGGACAACAAGCTGGGCGCAGCACAGTCCATCTACCTGAGACACCAGATGTAAGTCACTAATCAAAGATATCCGCTACCCGAGCGCTGACACGCTGCCTTCGAAAACGAGAGCGAAATTCAGTGTGGCAGGATGTCATTCAAAGCAGACTACTTACCGTCGTCATCACCAATCGTGATCGTGAACAAGGGACTGGAGACATTATTATAGTCGCACCAAGCCCGATTGTGACTCGGAAGAGATGATCTCGTGGATGAGCGAGCGGTCACAATGGTGCGACTGAAAAAAGCAAAGAGGGAGGAGCTTTCGAAGAACATTGACACCGAAACAATCCCCTTACAACGCGAGGTTGATGCAGGGTCTACCGAACTCGGGCTGGGCGACCAGTCAAGTTCAGAATGTACCAGAGCAAACACAGGCTTTCTATGGGGGTGGATCCTGGGCGTACGGTAGAGCGACAAAACAGAAGAGCAGTGGGGCTTGAGGTGAGGGTTAGCGTGTTCGACAGTCATGGCCCATCAACGGTGCATGACATTATAAACCCTTCCATGCTAATTATTACTAACTCCTTGGTGGTTGTATAGTCTTATGTTATCGAAAAATGTCATATAATATCATATGACGCTCAGCACCCACTGCTGAGCGCCAATGCGCCACTGGACATAACAATAAACGCTGCACGTCTGCCACCGAACATACAGTGGTATATGTATGACCACTGCGAGAATTGTATCCACTATGCGGTACTGAATCTCGCCTCACCAGTAACCGGGAGGATAGGTAGAGTTGGACACTGTTCAAATATTGATGACAGGTGTCCGACCCAACTATGACGCAAACTGTCAGCACGACTCATTGCGTGCAGGCTCATCGCCTCACTTGCACCACGAAAGTTCGGAGGGACCTCACAGCACAACAACTTCATATTACTTGGATACTTCTTGCTGAGCACGGGTAATGATGCTGAAAGTAAACGACCTCCAGTGATCTATGTATAGATCGATCGCTTCCTGTCAAGCTAGGTCTGAGCATTGGGTAAAGTTAGACATCCGAGGAGTGGCAAATCTGTCCCAAGGTAACTTACTGCGAAGGAAGTCACTGGACTCCAGACTTTCAACTTCAACTCCAGCTGCCTCTGCCAGACTGCTGAGATGAGATTTGATGCCAAACATCGAGATTCGTACCTATTAAACCAGCAGCTGCCAAAGCAATATATAAACAAAGAGAAAGAAGCGAGAACGAGACACGCATGTCGATCAAGCAAGGGGCTACTGGGGGAGGATGTCACTGAAAATTTCGATGAAGCTTCGAAGAGGAAGCGAGCAGCATCCAATCGATTTATGTAAGTACTGAGCTTTGACAATAAACACCAGCGCTCATCCTACCGTAAGTGCAAGTAATGTGTCGACGAGCCCCGGCGAGGTTCCGAGTCCCTGCAGCCTGTCGGTGAGGTAGAGACACGAATCTCTGTGGCACAATTCGGATAGCTGGCACCTCGCTGGGTGAAGACTTCAGGTGAAGCATGATACCGACGTCGTCGACGTAAAAAGTGAGTCACATCAACTATAGAAGCCCAAAAAAACCGCCGACTGTTGTTTGTTTCATGCTTTCCTGGAATGTGTTGATTAATCACCAAATTATGTAAATTGGCCACCTGTTTGCATGGGCAAGGACGAAGTGATATCATGTACTAGGCTGCCAGTTCCCGGAGTTACGGTCTTGGCCGTACTGACATCGTGGCAGCGAGGTGAGTAGGAAACGACAGATCAAACGAGTCAAGACGGTAAGGCGATATCTAGTACAGATCTGGTTTTCGTTCGTATGGGGTTGGTTGGCTGGCATCAACAACGGAGCATGTTCGTCTGAGGACGCCGTACTATTCAATGTGAGAGCCTGCCTACTAGAACGCTTCAAACATGCTCCTTGATACTTGGCGTCCTTAGTACAATCTTCATGAGCAGTGTGCAGTGCTCATCCATTTACCAGATGCTTATGTGCTCACACGATCTGGAACGTGGACAAACGGTGATGTTGAAAGCTCAACGGGTATCCAATGATCTATGTATGCGACACGACCGACGATTGCTGCCCGCCAAGCCTCTGAACAATGACTCCATTGAACAGTGTCACGATCTTTTTTGCACGCTGCATAGCGTCAGACGACCGGAAAGTAGTAAATCTCTAAAGGATACTTATTACTTACCATACTGCAAGTCGTCAATCGGCGATGTCATCAAGCTCTCTGAGATTTAGGCCGCCAGCTTCCAGGCCATTGTCGCCCAGGTCTACCAGACTGTTAAGGGTGTTTTGTGCCAAGTGTCAAGACTCGTACCCGATACTAAATTACCGGCAGCCGCGAAAGCAACGTATAATGCAAGAGAGACAAGCGACAAGGTGACACGCATGCTGATCAAATAAATGGAGTAAGGGGCAAGGATGTCGCTGAAAGGCTTGGAGGGGACTGTGGAGAACTGGTGCTTGGATGAAAGACATTTGATCCTTTATATAGCCTGGCTCAGGCTGGGGAAGCGAGCATCCAAGCGAATTACGAAGGAAGTCGGGCTTCATCAGGAGAGCGGCACCTTATGTTGTGACGGTTACGTTTCCCTGAAGACTTTTGTGAGCCTACGCGAGGCCTACGCGAGGCTTAGCGAGAGCTCTGATTGGACAGTGTCCAAGTTGTACGACACAATCTCCTTATATCCTGCTTATTGCGTCGGTTAATGACCTATTGCGTCGGTTCAGAATGCTGATGCCCCTTGCCTACTAGACCTCCTCGATCCGACCTCCCTCTCCCCCAACCCTCACAGGCAACCCCGCAAACTTCGTCCGGAGCGCCTCGTACCGTCTCCTCTGCGCCGCCGACACGCTCGGCCCCACCTTGTCCACCGCGCGCACCACATCCTCCCCGACGACGACCACCCTCGCTCCGTCGCCGTCCTCCGTCTCCTCAATCGACCCCAACACCCGCCTCAACGCAATCACCCCCGCCTCTCTTACCACGGCCGCCAAGTCCGCGCCACTGTACCCCTCGCATCGCTCCGACACCAACCGCTCCGCACCCTCCCGCACGTCCTCGTCCGCCACCGGCAACCTCGTCATCAGCGTCCGCAAGATCTCGACGCGCTCCGAGGCCGTAGGTAGATCGACGTACAAGAGCTTGTCGAGTCGCCCCGGACGTACCATCGCGGGATCGATCATGTCCGGTCGGTTCGTCGCCCCGATCACATAGACTGATTTACGCGCGTCGAGGCCGTCGAGTTCGGTGAGCAAGGTGTTGACGACGCGGGCGGACGAATCCGACTGCACGACGGTATCAACTGAGAACTACGAGTGGATAAACGGAAGAGAAGCGTACCAGACTGTCGTCACGTCTCGGGACCAAGGCATCGAGCTCGTCGAAAAAGACGACACAAGGCGACGACGCGCGTGCACGCGAAAACACTTGTCTGACCGCACGCTCGCTCTCGCCGACATACTGACGCACGCTCACCATCAAACAAGACTCTATCGACACAGGTTAGAGGAACTCACCTTGTTCAGCAGCTCTGGGCCCTTGACGCTGATAAAGTTTGCTCTCGACTCATTGGCTACCGCTTTTGCTAGTAACGTTTTGCCACATCCAGGAGGCCCCCAAAGCAGCACACCACACGCCGCTTCGATCCCCACCGCACTAAACAATTCCGGTCGTCGTATCGGCTGGACGATCGCCATTTGCAGTTCTTCTCGGATGCTGTGCAGCGCGCCAACATCGGACCACGTGACATCAGGAACGGTGGCAAATCCTTCTCGTTTCGACGAGGGTTGGACCTGAGAGAGTGCAGCGCGAAAATCGGATGATGTGATGCACAAGGGCGCGAGCTGAGATTCCGTTAGCGGGGATGGATGAGCGGTCAAGAAATGTGCAATGGAACTTGAGGAGAGCTGGTTGGCAAGAGACGCGAATGGTCCGCTAGAGTACAAAGGCGGAGAGACTTCTGCCGTGGGCGATTGAGGAATAGAATCGACAACCATGGGGGTATCATTAGTTATTGTCGCTCCTGGTGCCTCTGGCAGAACCAAGGTCCCCTCGGAGAGCTCTTTGAATATTCGTTTGACGGCGATCACCCCGGCTGCACCGGTCAATGCAGATAGATCCGCACCGACGTATCCTGGTGTCGCTTTCGCAAGTGATCCATAGTCAAAGTCGCCTTCGAGTCGAAGCTTAGCGCATAGCACCCGAAGTATTCTGTACTCGAGCGTCAGGCCACCTGACGAAACGGAAAACGGGATACAAACTTGTTTCTGGCGTCCTCGTCTGGCACACCCATGCTAATTTCGTGATCAAACCGGCCAGCACGACGGAGGGCAGCGTCCAGAGAGTCCGGACGGTTCGTAGCACCGATGACAATGACAGGCTTGTTTTCCGTCTTCTCCCAAGACATGTCTATAGATGGTTAGACAAACATTTTAGACAGCATCGGGAGTGGAACGAACCGTCCATGCACGTCAAGAACTGAGCCACGATTCGTCGCTCCATCTCCCTCTGGGCGCTCTCCCGTTTGGGAGTGATGGCATCGATTTCGTCAATGAACAAGAGACACGGGGCGACGCGCTGCAGGTGTGACGTTATTCCGTATACATGAACATGGTTATTAGGTTTACCTTGGCCTCCTCGAACGTATCCCGGAGCGTCTTCTCCGACTCGCCCGACATGCCCGACACGACCGACGGTGCCGAAATACTAATAAAAGGCACCCCGAGTTCCTACGCGCGCCGAAAAGACAAAACCATCAGCAACAAAAACACCCCCAAATCAACCCGTGCACGCACCCCGGCGATCGCGTTCGCCAACAACGTCTTGCCACACCCCGGCGGTCCATGCAACAGCACCCCCCGTGGGGGCTGAACGCCCGTGTGTAAATAGATCTCGGGGTGACATAGCGGCATCGCGACGAGCTCGAGCATCTTTTCGATGCAGGGCTCGACACCGCCGAGGTCGGACAGGCGCGTCGGTGGTGGAGTGTATGTTTTGGGCGTGCCGCCTCCCCCGCCAGCGGTCGTGCGGGCTCGCTTGGTCCCGTCGTTTTCGCCTGCGCCGCGACGGAGCTTACGTTTCGAAGAGGGTGGGCGGTCGGTGGATTGGAGATCAGGCGGCGTAGTCGCGGATGGCCCAGCTTCTGCGAGATCCTCAGCATGAGGCACCTGGCTTGTGGGTTCGTTCGATTGAGTGAGTTGTGATGAGGAAGAGACCGTCGCGTCCGTTGGTGTCAGTGCAACAGCAGCGTTGAGGTTCAGTTTGGCTTTGCGGTGGGCGGACCAGAGACCCTGCATGGACCGATTGAGCGTATTCGAGCCCTGTCTGAGCGTTTCGCGGTCATGAACGAATTTCGAGTACTTAAGGACGAGAACGTACATCCATGCCAGACTCGTAGTACTTGTGATCGCAGGTTCAAACGCAGAGAAAATTGACACAGCCACTATAACATTGCCCTACTCTAAACGACAAGAACGTCTTAGATTCTACGACTCGAAATATCTAGCACACTCCTTCAAACGCCGGCAGACCTTGACGATCTGCTCATCGCTCACATTCGCCACAGAAAACGAAGCCATCTATCCCACCCCTCTTCAGCCAGTCCTAATGCTTGCCTCTGCCATTCATCCTCCTCACTGTAGAAGAATTGAGCAGGAAGGACGAGGACTCCGAGTTCCTTTGCTAAGCGTTCACAGAACGCGATCGATGATACGTTCTGGAAGGGATGTTTCACATATGCATAAAAGCCACCCTGGGAGCCAATCGCCCAGTCCGACGGAAGCGATGTGCGGAAGAGTTCGTGGCGTGCCCTGAGTGCTTCGGCGTTCGATTGAATGGAAGACCGAAGCTCGGAAAGAAGCGATGCATTCCCGAGAGCCAGCTGCGGGGGTCGAGGAGCGCAAACTTGGATGCAACCGAGCGTCGTCGTGACGTATTTGAGAAGTTCAGGCGAGGCAACGACCGCGCCGAGACGGTAACCAGGAATGGCATAGAACTTAGAGAGATCAGTGTCGAACAGCGTACAGATACCTTCAGGACCAGATCTGCGCGATGGAAGATTCCGTACAACAAGGCATGCACCGCCGCAGAAAGGAAGGCGTACAAAGCAAATACTATGCGGTGAGCGGGATGTGTTTCGCGTGGAATGTAAAAGCGACACGACCATTCCAAGCCATGACCACGAAAGGTCAAGGCGGAGTCAAGTGCGTCCATGACGATTGACGGTGCACTATTCCTGGGCCGAAGGCTTTTTCCAACACCCAGCCGAGGCTGCATACAACGAAACGACCATGAAGAGCTAGCAAGTGCCCTAAATAAGCGCGTTTGAAGGCAATGGTACTAGGAAACCGTGACACTTACTACAAACACAGCGTTGCGTACTCTGACAGTGTTTGAAAAAACACGGGCTAGCCCATTGCACACCGTAAATCCACGAATGGCATCACCATGAGCATCGGTTTGACCGTGCACGTGATTGTGATGCCGTCGTAAATAACCTAAAAGGTAAGATCTACCTCTCCGAACGGGCGAATGCACGACAAGTCAATATCGAATGTTTCGCTAACCTCGTCCTCAACGATCTCTTCGTTGACATCTTTCTCAGAACTCTCCCCCTCGTCAACATCCCAGAGCAACACGTCCAACCAAGGGTGTACGAGATAGATGCGGTATCTGCGTCCGAGTTGCATCTTGATCTCAACCGTCCCAAAGGCGGCGATATCGGGGTGGCAGACCCAGCCCGGGTCAGCGATGGGACGAGAGTCTGGAACGGGGAGACAATGCCGAATCAAGGTCAAATGAAGGAGACCGCGTTGCATCAATCATTTACTCCATCGCCGGGGCCAGAATATACGCTGGGGCGTGTGATATCACTGGTCAGCCATACACGGAGATATAAGCAGGTAGGGCAGTGTTCAAACGACTATACTCCCCCATCCAAGCAAGGACACTGACGTCGCCTCATCCGGTGAGGAAGTTTGGCAGTAGACATCCCAAGGACGCCCCTCGTTCGATCATTACATTTCCACGTGTGGGATAGCAGACTAGGAAGCACCATCGCATCTAGACAAGGTCAATGCGTGTTGCGGAACGGCCAGGGAGGATTCAAGTGTAGATACTTGTTCGGAGAAAGTATCAGTAGTATTGTCGATAAGTACGCGTAGGGTCTATTGAACAAGTTACAACTCTGCGAATCGTTACTTAGGTCCTCGAAGAACGGTCGAATTGTCCTGTCAAATAATGTGAACATTTCGCTCTCATGTTGGTAACTAAGCAGTCAACTCAGGTTGAAGTTCCATCCTGATCAGATGAGCATCGTGCGGAATGCAACGATTGCACTCTCATACACTCCTCCCTTGTTTTGAGCGGTGTATTTCATATCATGGCCCTATAGCAACTACAGCGAGCAGAATCACCTGATATGGTAACCTCCATGACAGAAGATTGGTGTACCTGATTTGTATCTTCTAGCACCTGTGTCCATGATCGAGTTATCAGCAACGCCTTGCCTCGCAATATGAATGCCTTGCGGGAAGGGCGATTGAGAGATAATGCAGAGGAATAATGGGAGATAGCTTCCTCGTGTCGCTGGGCGTTCACCGCCAAATCTCGGGGAGGCGCTGCTTGAAGTCTAACAAGAAACACTACTCGAACGGAATGGCCCAGACGAGAAGCCTAATCACTTACCAAGACCCCATTGCAGCTTCGCCGTGGACGTCCGCCTCTCCGCCCAGTTCGCTTGTTGTTTGACGAATGTATTCGTGACTGTCTGCTAGGCGGTGGGCTCTGGACTGAAAATCATCTCAGTGTGATCCCAGGAGGAGATATCAAGGCAGAAGGATACACTGACGTCCGTAGTGACGAGCAAGGCATCCTTTCTTTTGCCCACTCCCTCAAATGTGGCCGGGGGTGACGCGTTGTTGCATCATCGTCTTGAGGAATAAAATTGCTCAGATACGCGGCATGCAACGGGCAGTACGTACGGTACTCACCGTGATGCAGGGTAGACCGTGTATGGAATGCTTTTCCGTCGCCACCGATATTGTACTGGAGGAAAAGATGGTCGGCGAGACGGCGACATGCAATGCAGCAGGAGTATCATGGGATGGGAACAGGTCATTTCAAGAGCGCTGACCTTGTGGAATTCATTGATGGTGCCCTCTTCGAAATGAGGAAGAGATGGTCGTTAAACAAGAGCAGACGAGCGGGCTGCGATGAGGATCCAGGACATCTCCAGAGTGACGGCACCCCGTTCCCAGGCTCACTATGTCCTCTTGTATTCTCGGGTTTATTGTTCGCATCCATGTGGTGGCATCGTACTAACCTGTGACTCGTACGTGCGTTGTGCGACTGTGTTTACCCAGGTTGTTCTTGCTGTCCATCTCACCTGCTAGGTTGTGAATGCTAGCCACCAACACATTACTCTTTGTCGGGCTGGGAGAGACTACCGATCTCAGCCTCGTAGACAATTTCTGCAACGACTGATGTTGGGACCCACAACTCGTGATCCAAACTCCTGGGAGTTATTCCGAGCATCACTCACTACTGGACATCCAGCATTGCATTCACCACATATGTGAATCTGAATCAGACATGATGTGATGTAAGAGCAATTGGATTGTGTACAAGCACTACAGCAATGACATAGCATTTATGATCCTAGATGCAAATAAAGAGAGACCCTGTGACTTAAGTAAGGGTTCATATTCTTATAAAGTCATTTCAAAGAGCATGTAATGTTATACCCCCACCCCCTTCAGTGACTGCCACAGCTTCCATGTCTCATGCACTACAGGATACACTTACCAGCATCCAGCAGACAGATTATTTTGCATGTGAGCTTATTCTCTTTTATGGAAGAGCTGTGCCTCAATATCTCCATAGTTATTATTCTGACTGTTACTGCATATGACTATGGTGAATTATCTGAATATGCACTGCACTAACTTGTATGTTAAATGGTCTCAGTACTCACATTCTCTGATGAGATAGTGTATATCTGGGTTGGTACAGATCTTTTGTGCAATATGACACATGTCTAATAAGGCTGACATAGACTAAGCCCTGGACCTGGGTATCAACACTATTTATTTTTGTATGCATCAGTCTTTTAATGTGTGTTACAAGCTATAGGAAGCTGAAAGCATGTTTGCAGATCCGATATGTTGGACTTTATAATCTTGTGTGAGTCAACTGTTTCTATAACCAGTTAGTGAATACTGACTTGAACTTCTTACCAGTTTTTCTGCCCTTTGTATGTTTGGAGTATGATTGTTGAGTCTATTGAATTCTAACCCTGCTGTACTTGCAAGTTGGAACTAGCCTGCTCTCTGGATCCAAAAAGGTACTTTTCTAGGACTTTAATATCAAACATGAGTGCTAATTGATCTATCATGTTAGATGTATGTATTCATACTTCCTGATGATATAGTATCTGATACCCACTGATAGGTGTGAGCATACCCACCCATATTCTTTTATTTGCATTCAACTGCAAGTTGTGGTTACTTTCCAGGTCTAGCCATCTTAATCATTAAATTATGGATATATCCTTTCTTTCTTGGTGCTGCAGACTGTGAGTTATCAATTTGTAAAAGCTTAGGATATTAGGCTAAAATCCCATATGCAGTTGTGATGCTCCTCCGTGTCTGGGCAATGTATAATCAATCTAGGCTTATTTTCATTAGTATGCTCATACCATTTTCCATGGAGATGACTTCCATCTTCATTGGGCTTGCTCTCTATGGCAATCCAAGAGGTCTATCTGGTATGTAGATGTTGGTCAAATAAATTGCATTCCATACTGATGTCTTTTACTGGCTGTCATGCAGTGACTACACTTCAGATACTTGACATACAAATTTGTGATGCATCAAATTCCATACATATGTTGACCATCACTATTGTGGTCAATATTCTACAAATGATACATGGTGCAATATTGTGCACCCTAGCTATTGTGCAATTTGTGAGGCAGTCAGCTCAGATGTACCACATGACAAAGAAATGGGAGATGAATCAGTACATGAGCCTGCTCATAAAACAAGGTGTCCTCTATTTCATTGCGTATGTGTCTGTTCCCTTTACTCCATAACCCACCTTGTTATCCAAGCTGGAAAAACAACCAACATCAACCAAACTGATTATAACTCCACATCACAGGATATTCTTGCTTAACCTGCTTGATGTACTCAGTGTCTTTAAAAAATTCCCAATGGATGGATGGCAATTGCTATTATTAATGCTGGCTGAATTCCTGCCTGTGTTCATTCTGGCACCTCGGTTCACTCTCAGCATACGGGCACTGTATGCACACGATGTACAAGGCAGACGTGGGAGTGGGATTGACACTGGGTTTGGCTTGTCATCTGGCCATGGCACAGTTGGGTCAGCAATCAAGTTCGCAGATGCTGAGCCGAACGAGGGAATGGATGCCATAAAGGAAGTACCAAGGGGAGATCCGACAATTCAGGCAGAGTAGGCTATTCACGTTCTGTGGTGGCTTACTCTGTCTCAGCACCACTCACCCAGGGTGTGTTAGAGAAGCTCTATTTAATATTGTCTGGAATGCATGAGAGGTGAAAAGATAATGAGTGCCGTCGCAACTGTCCAGTTCATGACTACACATTGTTTCTCATCATGATTCATACATAGTTTTGCTTGGCGGTGCGCTCGTAAAGCAAACCATAGGAATCGTTTGGGCCTCAATCAAAGCGCCACCGCACCGCCAAAACACGCATACTAGAAATTGCGAGGCTGACAAGTTCTCTCCTGTTTGGTTTCGTCGATGAATAAGAGACACAGAGCGACGCGCTGCAGGTGCGACGTTATTCCGTACTCATAAATAAGGGTATTAAGTCTACCTTGGCCTCCTCGAACGTATCCCGGAGCGTCTTCTCCGACTCGCCCGACATGCCCGACACGACCGACGGTGCCGAAATACTAATAAAAGGCACCCCGAGCTCCTACGCGCGCCAAAGAGACAAAACCCGTAACACCATGAGCAACAAAAACACCCCAAATCAACCCGTGCACGCACCCCGGCGATCGCGTTCGCCAACAACGTCTTGCCACACCCCGGCGGTCCATGCAACAGTACCCCCCGCGGGGGCTGAACGCCCGTGTGTAAATAGATCTCGGGGTGACATAGCGGCATCGCGACGAGCTCGAGCATCTTTTCAATGCAGGGCTCGACGCCGCCGAGGTCGGACAGGCGCGTCGGTGGTGGGGTGTATGCTTTGGGCGCACCACCAGCGGTCGTGCGGGCTCGCTTGGTCCCGTCGTTTTCGCCTACGGTGCGACGGAGCTTGCGTTTCGAAGAGGGTGGGCGGTCGGTAGATTGGAGATCAGGCGGCGTGGTCGCGGATGGCCCAGCTTCTCCGAGATCCTCAGCAAGTGGCACCTTGTTTGTGGGCTCGTTCGATTGAGCGAGCTGTGATGAGGAAGAGACCGTCGCGTCCGTTGGTGTCAGTGCAACAGCAGCGTTGAGGTTCAGTTTGGCTTTGCGGTGGGCGGACCAGAGACCCTGCATGGATCGATTGAGTGTATTCGAGCCCTGTCTGAGCGTTCTGCGGTCATGAACGAATTTCGAGGACTATAAGGACGAGAGCGTACATCCATGCCAGACTCGTAGTGTGATTGCGGGACTTGCAGAGAAAATTGACACAGCCACGATAACATTACCCAACTCTAAACGACAAGAATGTCACGACTCGAAATATCTAGCACACTCCTTCAAACGCTCGCAGACCTTGACGATCTGCTCATCGCTCACATTCGCCACCGAAAAACGGAGCCATCTATCCCACCCCTCTTCAGCCAGTCCTAATGCTTGCCTCTGCCCTTCATCCTCCTCACTGTAGAAGAATTGAGCAGGAAGGACGAGGACTCCGAGTTCCTTTGCTAAGCGTTCACAGAACGCGATCGATGATACGTTCTGGAAGGGATGTTTCAC
>JBBPUA010000306.1:10567-21914 GCA_038094355.1 Afroboletus lepidellus | reverse complement strand
AGTTTTCACGTCGCCCGGAGTCTTCGCTTCAGAGACCGAGCCACCCAGATGGAACTGCCGGTGCGAAAATCGAAGGAGACTGAGTACAAGGGCGTAGATCTGAATTTGGCCCTCGTCTTTGGACGGTTCCTCCTTATCGCATTCACCGATGGAGTCCGTTGTCATGACTTGAACCGAAGCGATCCGTTTACGTGTATCGCACATCAAGCGACGAGCGGAACCCTGAAGTCGTTTCACTGTGTTTCTGCGAGGGTCATCCCTTTACATGCGTGGTGCGTGGTGTTGAAAGAAAGGAGTGAGACGACAGGGAAGGCGTGCATGTGAGTTTTGATATTCGATGCGTTTAGAGACAGCTATGGGACTGATGCCGATCTATTCAGTTAATGTAGGGGGGAAATCCGAAGTGGCTCTCGACTTTTTGGATCAAACCGAACACGATGACTTCAATGTCAAGATTGTCAACCTTGGTCCTCGCGTGGTCGTTATCTGTGTATTCGTGGGCGATCTCATCATCATGGACGTACATGCACGCACGCGTCTTCTCCTTCCTGACTTCACTGATGTAGTATCCGAGATAGACGAGGTACGACACTGGGTCTCTTCATTTGGCGTCCCCAAGCTTATGCCTCTGATATAGTCAAAAACCGCACTTACCGTGAATCAAGCAGCATCTCGACGTCGATACACCTGCTCTTAGCTAGGCCATTCCGTAGCTCCGAGTCATGGACTACATTCTTTCAGGCGTTTGCGCTTCCTCCTACAAACACTCATCACCATACTTCAGGGTCAACGTCGATGTCTCTCAGGCTCTCACACAGCAGTATCATCCCTGGCATCTACGTGGGGGACACCCTGCTTCTCCACGACACCGTCCTCGATCCAACCACGCAAGGCGCTCTCATTCCACCCGCGTATTCGCGTCTGAACATCTCCGCGAAAATAATTCCATTCCGAAAATCAGTGTCCTCCGCCTCAGCTCTGCACCCACATCCGCTGGTGACCACAGGTTAAATTTCATTTTGAGCTACATTTAGAGGGACTATTGGAAACCCCGATGTGTCATATTGGATTCGGTTCCGACCGGAACTCCGCCATCCCAGCAACATCCTATTGCGATTGCGACGAGTACGTCGTGCCTTGTACATCCGATCCCTAATTTTTTTGGCGGTTTCTCCTCACTGCATTTACAGATAGAGTCCGTTGTTATGACTTGCACCAAAACGACTCGGATCCGAGGATCGCGCATTGGGTGACGACTCGTTTCATTGTTTTTCTTTGACGCCCCACATGTGAGTTTTGACGTTCGATGAGTTCAGAGTCTATCGTGACACTGACGTTTTTACTAGTTCAATTTATTCAGGCGATGTGGAAGAACGATCCGAAGTGACTCTGGAAACTTTGGGAGCAGATTGAACATGATGGCTCCACCGTCAACCATGTTAACCTTGGTCCTCGCGTGATCGTCATCCATGCATTCCACAGCAATTCCATCATCGTGGGCGTGCATGTCTCAGGTGCGGAGTCAATGCGCCATCTTTCCCAGGCGTCCTATCCCATCACATCCAAGCCGATGGCTCCGAAATTGTACATACCGCAATACCAGGAAGCATCTCGACGCCAACACGCCAACTCCTAGTCGGGCCGTTCTACAGCTCTAAATCATGGACCACGTTTCTCCAGATGATTGCGCTTCCTGCAGATACCTATCGCCGTTCCCCTTCAGGCTCGCGTTAGCGTGGGTGATGCGCCACGTGACAGAATATTTCACATCTATCTTCAATCTATCTTTATCCAGGAAGCACGGCCGTGAGCAAGTCGTGGAGCACTCTTTCATCCTGCATCACCAGTCACGATACTCGGTTTCTCCGTGATTACGATCCCTATTTTAGTCGGCTTCGTATTCAACCGGAGCAGGACGCCGACGTGGTCGAGGTGTTGGATCTTACCTTGTAAGTTGGTCGATCGCGAAGGGACCCATCCATTGTAGCGCCGTCCTCGTATGCAGCGAGTATTTTGCTGCAATCACCGTAGCAAAGATACTCGCTGCATCGTCGGGACGACTTATTTGAATGTTGTTTATCAGAGTTTCGTGTGATACATGTTTGAAATTGACTATGGCATGTATCAAGGCGTATTCCGAAACCGAGAATCAGTGGGTATCTCACTTTCGTGTTTAATACCACGCATGCAAATGGGCGACCCTTGAGGTCAGTGGAAAAAGAATATTCCAACTCGAAAAAATGTTGGAGGACGGAGAGGAAGGGAGCAAGCGGAACCTGGAATTTACGCTGTTCGCTGCGCAGTCAACTAAGTACCGTTTGCAGCTGCTTCCATGATTACCAAGTCACAGTACTCGCTTGCCATCAACACGCTGAGAAGGAATGTGCGGTATCAGCAATATTGAGGGAGGTTCGACTGGGCGTCCGGTACGTTGGTTTTTCATACTCGGTCCATTCTGAAGTAGACCCCTTGCCCAGCGCTAGCGAGGACTCAATAAATACCATTCCTGACGGCGCCTCAAATCCGACAATTACAATTTACATACAAATGAAGCTTGTTCTCGGACTTCGGTGCGTATACACCTTCGACCGTCGTTTTACATGGTGAGTCTAAAATTCGGGAATCTTGTCTTACCTCCCTGACTTGCTGTTGTATGGAGGACAAGGCCCCAGCGTTGCGCCGCACTCCCAGTTTGCATGACATGAAGGACCTCAGCAAGCTCGAACTGGTGGAAGTGGAATTGTCTCAAGGCGAACACGTGTTGGAGGACATCGTCTGGAGGAAACTCGACAGATGGATTCTCCCATTATGCACCTGCTTCTTTTTACTCGCGTTCTTGGTATGTCCATCAACTTTCTCTTAGGCTCATACAAACGATGCGTAGGACAAGACCAACATCGGGAACGCGCGCGTGGCTGGCATGCAGACGTCGCTGGCCATTTCGAATCATCAGGTTTGTTGAGCTGCGCCTCAATTCGGCTCGCTTCCCGGCTGATTGATTTTTTAATAGTACAGTGTGATGCTGACTATAACTTACGTGTACGTGTACAATCGCTTCGAGCTTCACCGAGCGTAGGCTCACAGCACCAGTCCTTATCTTCTTGCCGGGATCCCGTCGACCTTATTTTTGAAGGTAGATCGTAGCCATTGAAAATACAGCTGATCCTAAACAATGCCTTTCAGTATGTTGGGCCTAATATCATGCTTCCTGCCATGGTCACTCTCTGGGGTGTGGCATCTGCAGCTCAAGATAATCAATTATTCCTATCGACCGGGTGGAAATTGCTCATTGGATTGCAAGGTCTCGTTAATAACTATTCAGGATTGCTGGCATGTCGCTTTTTCCTGGGATTAATGGAAGGTTTGCAGTCGTAAGGCGTAGTAGTGGTCCACTCCATTTATCAACGAGCCAGGTGGTTTTTTTCCCGGAATCGTTCTCTATCTGTCTTCTTTCTATCCCCGGAAGAGACTGCAAACACGGTACACATAAATTCAATGTTATGGTATATGATTCAACTTTCTGTTTAGGGTTGCTGGCTTTTTCGTGTCAACATCATTATCAGGTGCATTCTCTGGGTTGTTGGCTGCTGCCATCAGCCAGATGGATGGAATAGGTGGCAAGCCCGGGTGGGCATGGATACTAATTCTGGTATGTTTCACCCCAAATACCCCAAAATGGTCTTCATCAGTCGCGGTAGGAAGGCATCTTATCTTTTACCATCGGACTGCTTTCTTTTTTCCTCCTTCCTCGTTCGCCGGAAACGGTGCGATTCTTGACGAAGCAAGAACTGGAATATGTCATTTCTGCCCTAAAAGATGCTGGTTCTGTGTCCGAGGATGACTGTGAGGACAATTTTAGCTGGAAGGAGGTTACCAGAACGGCCAAATTATTGCACTTTTGGCTTCTCGCTCTCGTGTTCTTTGCCGGCGGTAATATGATAAACATTCCGTTCGACCTTGACTGACAAATTTCATCAGGCATGATACTGTATGGTCTGGCCTAGTAAGCTTGATACTGTTCAGTTCTTGCTATTCCTGACACGATAGTAGCTTCGAACCAACCATCGTAGCTGGTCTAGGCTATTCGGGCGACTACGCCCAACTTATGAGCGTACCCCCATTCGCTACCGCTTTCGTTTGTAAGTCTTCCACGACGGTCCCGTGTGCGGTTCATTCATCCACAACAAAGTGTCACTCATCTCGGCAATTATGTCGGATCGCTACCAATGTCGTGGATATACCATGATTATCTTCTCTCTCCTAGAACTCGTCGGTTTCATCATGTTTCACAGTACGTACAAGCTTTACCAGACAGGCGGGTCCTGATCGATGTTGACGCACAGTGAGCACGTCGAGCCACGTTCGCTACGCGTCTCTCTTCTTCACTATCTCTGGCGCGTATTGCACAGCGCCGACGATATTCACGTGGTTGGCGAACAACAGCGCACCCCATGTCCGGCGGGCGACCGCTGTCGCCGTGGGCTCCAGCGTGTCCCAGGTGGGCGGCATACTTACCACGTGGCTCCTCGGGTCGCTGTCCCGCGCCCCCGACTATACGTCGGCGACGATCGCGTTTATCGCCATGGCCAGCATCAAGGTGGTCTTCTCTGCGGTCAACTTGGCATATCTGCAGCGAGAGAATCGGCTGAAGGCGGATAGGAGGCAGACAATGAGGAAGGAAGATGAACCAAAGGGACTCGGAGATCGCAGCGCATGGTTCATATATAGCCTGTAGATCGTGAACAGGTTAGTGCTTCGTCCGCAAGACGAAACACGCAATAATACGATAATATTGCTGAGACGTGATGCTCACGCTGACAGGAAAATGGTGACTCGGGCACCTTGCAGTCGGATGAAGTCGAAGATTACAAATAGGCAATCATGGCACCGTGTACGTGAACAAAGACATCCTCAACAGCAACGGATCAAAACAGTGTTTGTATATTTTCATTTATGATCCCGAGCAAGTGTTGTGCTCGTATCAGACACTAGAAGATGGTCCCGCCAACATATGCGCGTACTAACCAGTTCACTTTGTGGTGGACCTATACAGCCAGATCAAATACTTCCACCACGCTACTTTTGTAAATTCTCGCACACATAACTGACCGAGATAGGGTCCTGGTCCACCGGGTACACTCGGACAGAAATAAGGACATCTTGCGTAATAGGGTCGAGAACGGAATCTTGAAGAAGCAGGAAAATAAGCGTCAAGCATGCTGCCGCATTGGGGGAAACAAGGTAGTCGGCGTATAGGCATGAAGGGCACTTGAGTGGGAAAGGCGTATGCTAGGATGAACGTTTTCCATCTCACAGTTTCCGCGAATAACACTACTAGCTTCGGCCCCACAGGTCACCCTCCGCCGACAAGTATTGAGATACACGAGGAAAGAAACAGAAGAAGAGTCGGTGGATCTTGCAAATACCTTTTCGCTCCTCCAGTGGTATCGTCCCATTGATGGTAGTGATGAAAAGCACTATCTTCGCAACAGTATCGGGGTCATAGCATATCGCTCGCCCATCCGTAGTTGAGGTGGAGTGCCCCAGCGTGGGCTCATATAGCTGTGGTCCCATGCAGCCACCCCTCCGACAATGTTGTCTCGAAGGAAACAGCCATCAGATTGCCGATCACCATCTGAGCGTCAACAAAAAAAGTTATATTATCGTTATAAATCACCACGATCTGTTCCTTGGAATGCACAGGCCGATATGAACAAGGAAACCAATGCAGCACTGCTTGGCGATACTCCATGTTGTGCGCGCATGTATGCACGCCGAACACACGCCATAATTCCTTGGTCAATTACCAAGGGCCATGCTGTCGTGAACCCGATTGTCAGAGTGGGCATTCAGATCTCGACGAGAAACACACTTTTGCAGACTTTCATAGTCACCAAGCCAGCGATCAGCATCGCCAGGGTTAGGACCCGTGTCATTGTACTGCCAGAAGGAAGCATAATCCCATCCAGCAGGAAGGGCACCTAGAGTGGAAGACCACTGTGCAATCCATAGCGGGTTGTTAGTGCCAAAGGCCGAACTACTACCCGTACAAGTGTTCCACCAGCTGGTCGTGCCATAGATGACTACAGTTGCAGCGTCAGCTGTGAAGCGTATCGGTGCGCGGATGAATCACCTGGGTATCTAGGAGCAAGTGTGACCAATGGTCAGATCAGTTGCTCGGAATGGGGATAATTTTTCATTACCGGCTGGTGGTGTCCTTGTAGGTAGTAGAGAAATCCTCAATCCACGAGACCATGTCGGAAGCTGTCAGATTATAGCACTCGGTACCACCAGGACTACCTATATGTGAATCAGCTCACTACCATTAGGGAGTACAAACTACGGACGCTCGAGGTCTATGGCCCCAGGGAGAGTAATCCCATCCGCAGACCAGCCACCTTGGGAGAGAATTAGACGATGACGCAACAGAGAGGGAGACCCTCACCTCCGTTATTGATGAAGTACTTTGCCTGATCAGCACCGGGAGATGAATCGGGATGCGCAAAATGGTATGCTCCGCGAATAAGACCAGCATTCGCGGCACCAGTGTACTGAGAGCTGAATGTAGGCGAGATATAGGCTGAGATAGTAATCGGTACGTGAAGAATCAAAGAATGCTAAACAACCGAACATGTCCCCTCGGTAGCCTTGATGTATGCAAACTGGATGCCGTTTTGGAAGACAGTGGGCCAATCAATGTCAGGCTGATAGCCTGAGACGTCGATGCCCAGAGGTTCGGAGGCAGCCCGAACAACGGTTAGAACCAAAGCGAGCGAAACGAAAGCCTTCATTTCAGAGGAGTGTGGCGTGTCTTCTAGAAGAGAGACGAGTTCACTTAACGCGTCTTTTATAGAGGTCTGAAACCAAGAGACACCGGTCATGTACATTCATCACGGGATGAACCATGCGGACGCCACAGCCTCCTCCATCTGGAGGTTGCACGTCCTCTTGGCAACACTTTTCAAGGTTGTGTGGCAGGGTCGTCAGGCGATGCGACTGAATTCGAACCACCTTGAAATCGTGCATCAGCCTTGATAGGGATCAAAATTCCTTGCAGGCAAGTCCACAGGATATCAGCTTGTAACCTCGCCTGCACTCGCAAGGCACTACATTGGATAGCTCCCAAGAGAATGTCTGATGGATTGTGGTGTTAGGGCGGTGCAAGCAACCGAGCGAGGAGAAAATGTTGGCCATCAGTCGTACAATCCAGATGGCAACGTTCATTCATTTAACGCGTAACTTGGTGAGAACGAGCTTGTGTTTTGTTTGCGATTGACCTTGTTAGGTGAAGGTTTTGGCTAAACGTTGGCTCGGCTGATCGGATGGCGCTCTCCGAATGCAACAAGCACAAACAGAGGCGGTCCCGACATACTACGTTTCCTTGACCGTGACGGCCAGGTGCACCAAGTAGAGCATGGCAGGACGCTCCCTCAAAACCCCTGGACTTCAGCATGCTCTAAAGCATAGAATACCCTTTTCGCCATCGCCCGCCCTCCGGCACAGACCGTTCAGCTCCCGGTCGTCCTCCACGTCCTTCCGAACGACCGGATATGCGGCCTTGTTCGCTCTGTCCGCGGGTCTGTTCACCGCGTACTATTTTGATGCACGTTCGGCGATACACCGATACGTGTTCACGCCCGTGTTGCGCTACGCGTTCGATGCCGAGACAGGCCACAAGTTGGCCATCAAAGTGCTCCGAAGCGGTTTGGCACCGCGCGACCCCGTCGGGGATGACGAGTCACTACGGTCACAGGTGGAACATCTCCTTGGATGGCACGAAATTCGAATAATATTGACGTGTTGTTGTGCTAGGTCTTCGGTCAAGAAATCTCCAATCCGGTCGGTCTAGCGGCGGGTTTCGACAAGGATGGAGAAGCGATAGACAGTGCGTGGAACCCTTATTTGGATTTTGCCGTACTAAAGGCCACGACCAGGTCTCTTTAACCTCGGTTTCAGCTGGGTCGAAATCGGGAGTGTGACGCCTAAACCTCAGGTATGCACCCCCGCCTTGCTTGGTTCGCTTTTGCAACAGTTAAACTGCTCCGGTAGCCAGGCAACCCTAGACCACGCGTCTTCCACCTAATTTCTGATTCCGCGCTCATTAATCGCTATGGATTCCCATCGCAAGGAGCTACTGCAGTAATACCACGCCTCCGCGCCCGCATACCCACATTCCACGACGCAGATGGAAATACGACTGCTGCTCTACGTCCAGAGTCGGTTCTAGCCGTCAATCTTGGGAAAAACAAAGCGTCTGCGGTAGAATCTACGGCAGACTTTGTTACTGGCGTCAAGACGTTTGGTCCATATGCCGACGTATTGGTAGTTAACGTGTCGAGTCCGAACACGCCAGGGCTTCGGTATGTGGACTTAAACCATACTATCGCCCAGGATTGCTTACTTCATTGCAGGGGACTTCAAAGTCGCGAATTGTTGGAAAGTTTACTCGCGGATGTAACCAAGGCTCGCGACGAGTTGGAACCCTCTCCAATAACGTCTCGTCGGCCACGCCTAGTGCTCAAGGTTGCGCCGGACCTTCAAGAAAGCCAGATCATCGAAATGGCAGAGGTCATCCGGAATAGCGCTATCGATGGCGTCATTATCAGTAACACTACTATCACTCGACCATCTTCCTTAATAGACCGTAAGAGCGCCCATTTGTCATTGTTATCATTCTGATCGCCTCTCGAACCGCAGTCAACAAATCGGAGATGGGTGGTCTCTCAGGGAAGCCGCTTCTGCCCTATTCACTGCAGGCATTGAAAACGTTCCGCGCACACATGCCCTCGAGTATTCCGCTCATCGGCTGTGGCGGGATTTCCTCTGGTGCGGACGCGCTCGAGTACGCGCGTGCAGGCGCGTCATTGGTGCAAATCTATACTGCGTTCGGGTATGATGGCGTGGGTACCTGCCGGCGCGTCAAAGACGAGCTCGTTTCGCTATTGAAAGCGGAGGGCAAGACGTGGAGAGGGGTGGTTGACGAGGCAGTACAAACACTGAGCTGGAAGGAACCGGAGCCCCAGCAGTCCGGTCCGGTAGAGCCAGGGGAAGCAACGATAGGGAAATTGATACAAGAGGCAGAGGAACTCAAAGGGTTACTTGATCGATTGGCGGAGAAGACGGAGTAGCACCACTGTGACTGACTGCAATGAGTGTGATCGTCGGCAAGCGTGGATGGTCAGAGGCACCCAAACTTTAGCTTCAGAAACATTCAAACATCAATCACAATCGCAGGTGGTATAAGTGATTCATAAGATACGACAAGTGTTTAGCTGGATGCAAATTTCGGCTTGTCCATCAACATGCGACCGAGAATTGTCGATGTCCCAGATATCGGGCGGATACACAAGGTACGTGGCATCTTTGGGAAACCTGAACTCGAGTCAAAACACTTTGCAGGTCTCCCGATACCTAAATGAAGCTACTAATCACAGGGCCGTATGGAGCGCGCGGCCGAGTTTGTACGTCCTCCCGACCCATTCCAGTGGCAATCCGCACAAGATCTAGAAAGTGCGCTCGTCTCTAGTTTTCGCACTCGGTGAAATCTGCACCGTGCCACCGCATTGGAAAGACCGAGTTTGCCTCGACCACAGAGGATTCCGTGGACACGGGCAGACCACTCCGTGAACCTAGTCTTTGGGCGATTCCTGTCGGTTGCTTCTGAACACGTCCGTTGCTACGACTTGAAACCCGGTGGTAGCTCGGATGGGTATTGACATTTACTCATGTTCCACCGCGTTCGCGCGATAGACGTCGATGGTCACCCGTTTGCGTGCGCAGTTCTAAACGAGGGAACGGAGACAAGATGTCGAACGTGCTTCGCCAGCTGACTCACTTCAACGGGATGCCTAGACTGACGTTGCCACCAGTTCCATCTATATATTTGAATGTGAACGAACTCTATAGCTGGCTCACCAGCTGGAACCCCGGGGCGACGCGCTCGTCCATTCGGTGTACCTTGGTCCTCGTGTGATCGTTTTTAAATTCCACAAGGGCGATGATCTTTTCGCCGTGGATATGCATACACGCACGTTACTTCTCATCCCTCCATCCCTATAGTGACATGTTTGTGCTGCCACCCTCGAACTCACATTACCGTCCTTCCACTACCTCTATCGCACTTGGCCAGGATCGAAAAGATCATTTGAATGATAAATGTAGGTGTGCGAGTCATTCAACGTCAGCCATCGCGTGTCTTATTTGTCAGGTTGATCAGGACACCTTGTGAGTTGACTTGAGCAAAGAACAGTGACACACGGCCCAGTTTCAGACATGTAGTTGTGGACTGGGGTTGCACCTCGCGGCCGCGGCCTAGTCAACATTATAATTACAGTGATGATATTCCTTGCCAGTAGTAATCAGTCGGTGAAGCACATCCTTGAACGAAACTTTGATGACCAACGTACCTCGACAACTCGAGCTAGTAATGGTACCATGATGGCGCTACAGTGGATCGGTCCTTCACAACCGACTTACAAAGCAAGATTCAAAACCTCGACCACATTCACACCCGCCTTACTCGGTCGGATGCACAGCCGACTAGAATAGGGATCGTAGTCCCGGAGCAAATATGATGTCTGGAAACGCAGGATGAAAGGTCCGTACTCCACGACTTGCGCACTGTCGTCGCCGCTCACGTGCAGGTCGTACTCCTGGATCGAAATGGTCATCAAAGACACCCTGACTCGGTTCGCGTGAATCTCGCGTCCAGTGCCGTTGAAACAAGAGTGAGGCAGCTCTGCTTTGAGCTTTTCGAGAGAACAGAGGAACTGGAGTGTAACGGCGCGGGGCTCTTCAGTGGATGTAGGCAGGGAGCTGAGGCGGACGACACCGTGTTTCGAACGAGGGGGATCGCTGCGGCCGGGTTCAAACGCGCGTGCATAGATGGAGATAAGAATGTCTCGCGTAGTTGGATCGAGGACGGCGTCGCATAGGAGCGCGGTGTTGCCCACGTAAACGCCAGAGATGGTACCGCTATGCGAGAGTCTGAGAGGCGTTGATGTAGAGCCTGAAACGGAACGGTGGTGGGTATCTGCGGAGGGAAGTACGAATGCCTGGAAGAACGTAGACCACCCAGACACTGAACTGCAGAATGACTTAGCTAGGAGCAGGTGCGTCGACGTCGGGATGCTACTTAGCGTCTGAGTGAGAACGAATTCAGACTATATCATGGACGTCAGTTGATACCTAACAAATGTTGGTGTGTTGACATACCTCGTCTGTCTCGCACTGTGACACCGCGTCGGCTAAGGAAGGAAGTAGGAGCCGTGTGCGCGCATGTACGTCCACGATGATGATATCGCCCCGGAATGCATGGATAACGAGTACGCGAGGACCAAGGTTGATA
>JBBPUA010000306.1:0-10559 GCA_038094355.1 Afroboletus lepidellus | reverse complement strand
CTCGGAAGGCTCCCCCACATTGATTGAATAGATCAAACTAGTGACAGCATCAGTATCACGATGGACTCGGAGCGCATCCCACGTCGAAACTCACATGTGGCGTGTCTTATCTCTCACCTCATTCAGTACGGCACACGCAAACGGATGGCCGTCGACATCAAAGGCAGAAACACAATGAAACGAGAAGATAGTTCCGCTCGTCGCCTGATACACAATACTTAGAACCGAGTCGCTTCGGTTCAAGTCATGACAACGGACTCCATCGGTAAATGCAATGAGGAGAAACCGTCCAAAGACCAGGGCCATGTTTAGATCTGCGCTCTTGTACTCAATCTCCTTCAATTTGCGCGCTGGTAATTTTATCTGGTAGTTCTGTCCCTAGAGCGAAGATTTTGGGTTATGCGAAAATTGGGGACAAGTGTATTTTCCAAGTCGCGCGCGGATTGCCAAAGAAACGGGCCAGGAGGATGTATGAAGTCGGCGTTGCAATATGCGTCGCTCCATACGTTACTGTAGTGACTGACTTCGTTCAAGTATCGAGAGACCTTCGAAATGGTTCTGTGAGAAACCAGATGTACATGGTACGACGTACTCTTCGCAATCGCAAGATATCTGGGATATTGAGGTAGTAGCATATGACATGTATGATCTCGAGAGGAAGCTTGTCAAGAGTCGCCCCTTGACATGCTTTGAGGACGTCAATAGGCTTCACAGGTGGTGATTTCATGAAGGTGTAGCAATGGTATATCGAAACGGACCTAGTACTGTAAAGTGAGATGTATCGAGCGCAGGGATGATCAGCCCTGCGGTAGGATAAGTTAGAGTCTGTTAATGTTGCTGGTGATATCAAGCTCCGCCGGCAAATGCCGGCGTGGGGTGGACCAACTTCGGATTGTGCGGAACCGGCTGAGCAAGACACAGGCGGAACACAACATGGGGTTGGTGCCATTGGCACACAAATAGTGAGCAGAAACCTTGAGTGCAAAATTTTGCTTTTTGAGATCCTCGTCTCAAAAAATAGACATGCAGCACACGCTAGAGCTTCCTTCTCTTATTCGCCATCGATATGAATGGTCTAGACCTCTGGCGGTATTAAAAACCTTATTCATCAACACCGTCAGGCAGATCACCCAGGCTACTGGTCAATCCCATTAACAATGCCCACTGACGTTGTATGGCGACCCTCGGACACAGAACCGACTAAACCAACTCTGCCAGGCAGGCCAGACATCCTTGCAGCCATAGAGCAAACGATCAATTCGCTCAGCCATCAGTTGACAGAGTTGAGCCGAAAAATACACGGTAAGGATCTCATGCTACAAACTTTCGCGTCTGATCACATCTATCATCCTGTGCGCTACAACGCAGCTCATCCCGAGCTGAGATTCGAAGAACAGTCAGTACGGTGTCCCTCCCCGCCGGACGATGACGCGCTGAACCCACACTGTTAGCTATGCACATGACGTGCTCACGGAGTTCATGGAAACGCAAGGATGGGTTGTTCGGAGACACTACCTACTCGAAACCGCCTGGGTAGCCACCTACACGCACGGCAAAGGGGGTCGCGCCCTCGGCGTCAATTCCGAGATGGACGCGCTCCCCGGGATTGGGCACGCATGTGGCCACAATCTGATCGCCGTCGCAGGGGTTGCGGTTGCTTGCGCTGCCAGAGCCGCTATGGAGCAGTTGAACATTGATGGCAAAGTGATCTTGCTTGGGACTCCCGGTAAGTTGTCTACTCGCATACGTACTATCACTTACGGACCGTCAACATAGCCGAGGAAGGGGGCTTTGGCAAAGTTTTGCTATGGGATAGAGGTGCCTATGAGGAAATGAATATTTGTGTGATGTACAGCGTCGTCGTGTGTGACACATTCTTTGCTGATCTTCAGATGATGTAGATGTCATCCATCCACGGGCCCTCCTCACTCCGTCAGTCTCGGTAGTACTCTGGCTGCGGTGTCGCTCGAGCTGAATTATGCTGGAAAAACGTGAGCAAATCGTACATGTTCTCGGTCCGTGCATGATCCTTCTGGAATAGCGCACACGCTGGCTTGAGTCCCTGGGAAGGCAAGAACGCGCTTGATGCTGCCGTTCTCGCGTATACGAACATCGGACTCTTGCGACAGCAAATAAAGCCTACTCATCGTGTACATGGCGTTTTTAGTGGGAAGGATTGGGCTCCAAATGGTCAGTTCTCATCTTTCTCATAAATTCACCGTCGATTCAACTTCAAGTTAGTCATCCCAGACAATTGTGCTGTCAGGTAAGTTCAAAGTATAAGCATCCAAAAAGGCGTCGTTGAAATCCCTCGGAGTTGGATCGTACGTGGCCCCATGACCAAGGAAGTGAGCGACACTGCAGCCCGGGTCAAAGCATGTTTCGAGTACGTGGATCCCCATTCCCTGTCGCCCATCTTTACTATATCCCATTGAAGAGCTGCCGCTACTGCTACTGGCACTACTGTCACGTTCACCGGCGAGCATATTGCAAATGAAGTCGTGCAGAACAAGGTTCTCTGTAAGTTCATAGTCAGTTTCGCGTCTCCATCTTACGAGCGGTACTAGGCGAAGAGCTCGCAGACGTCTTCCGCAAACGGTATGGAAATATTGACGATGAGCGAGGTACTTTGGGCGCATCTACGGATTTTGTAAGTTTCAACGAAATGGCACGGCAGATGAACTCATTTCCATGGCTTTCACAGGGGCACATCACTTATCGTAACATCTTTCTTATCATTCGTTGTACGGTATGGCTGACGGATGTTAGGGTTGCCTACTGTCCACCCTTCGTTTGGTACGTACTCGGTCTCCTGTCCCTGGAATGTGAACGTCACGGATGAGAATCTATAGCTATCCCTACCGTACCTGGTGGGGGAGGCCACACGAGAGAGTTTGCAGAAGCAGCTGCAACCGACGCTGCTCACGACGCATGCTATACCGTGTGCAAGGCGCTTGCGCACGTAGGTATGAGGGTGCTTACGGATGAGGCGTTTTTTGAGCAGGTACGACACGATTTCGTGCGCACGATCAAGCTGGTCGGTCGCTAACGCAGTCGTAGGTCAAACTTGCATTCGAAGAGGACAAGAAGTCGAGGAGCTGAATGCGCAAGGACGATGACGCTGTACAATTACTCGCACACCTGCCATCATATTGATGTCGAAACCTTGAAGCTTTTAAAATGTTATCTTGCGCACCTTGCTCAGAGTAGAAATGAACGAAATCATGTGCGCGGTGACAACCAGTCCATTTGATAGGGCAAAAAGTACAAGTTCATTTCTGATACCACGCCATGGTCCATTTCAAGGCATGATGCTAACTATCCAGATCGACAGCGAATCAGCCGCGGGGACGCGACGTCTATCACAATAGCGGCCTCAAAAGTCAAAAACAGAAGTCGCCTGTATGCGAGCGTCAGTCAAGTCAAATGATCAAAAAAGACGACACTTTTCACCGCATTCGGCTCCATTTGAGTGGTAGGGAAAGGAATGTCACTGGTGAGGCTGGTGGGGAAACTGGTGTAGGGGCTGGTGGGGAGACTGGTGGGGAGACTGGAGAGACTGGGGAGGCTGGTAGGGAGGCTGGTATGGAGGCTGGTAGTAGTAGGGTGGTTGATCGAGAGGCCGTAAGGGAGACTGGAAGGGATTAAAGCAGGGACGTCGCGGAGAACAAGTGCTTGGACGAGTCCTGCAGCGACACCTCCCAGGAACGTGAAGGCAAGCAGGTGCATAATGATTAGGAGGAATAGGGGCCCTGGTTTGATACACAGACAAGGTCGGTGTCGGAAGCGCGGAAGGCTCTGTGAGTATGGCGTCTGATAGACATAGCTCCTTTATATGCCAAAAGACATACAGAACAGGATTGCTCGTCTTCGGGGCATCGACTTTTTAAACCATGACTGCGTGTGACTGACGACGATCCTTGACTTTTCGTTGCGCGCCAACTAGCATTTACGGCGAGGAGCAAGTTTGATGGTATTGACCAATCTGTCAGCACCACTCGATAGTAGCCAGAATCGAAACCCAGGTACAGGTTAGTGCCGTGCAAATGGAACCAGAAACGGAGTGACTGCGCCATGTGGCACGTCATATTAATGATGCCCTTGGGTGAAAAAGTCAGTTCTCGGAACAAGGGCAGTCGTACAAGTACGATAAAGGACTTACGAGATGAATGACAATCCAAGAGGTGAGGTCCGTGTCCTGATCAAGGTCTTCTGATTTTGGAGTGTAGGATCTACCTTGAACAAGATCAGCTATGGCGCCGATTCCTTACCAAGGATTGGTGTATTTCCATGCACTAGCTATGAAATCACTCAATTCATGGTAGAACGTCGATGTCGTCGTTGTTCCCTGTTTAGATTCGTCAACAAGTATCAATAACCACTTCTAGATAACCCCACGAGGAGCTGCAAGTTGGTTGTTCCCCCATTCACAGAATCAGTAAGAATAATACCCCGAATTTAAGAGTTGCGGAAGGGAAGCTACTTCTCGATCAAATCCTTCTGGAGTACGCGGCAAGCCACCTTTGGTAGGCGCAAGAAGGAACGCCTTTATATTTGCAGACCCTGGAAGTCGGACAGAGGTCGCTCATGGTGTACGAATGCGGTTTGCTGGCCGAGGCGCGACCTCGTGTCGTGCCGGTACGTAAACCGCTCGATGATTTGGCTTCTTGATGAGCTGACCAGGTTCTCTGATCCCGTCATTTCGTAGGTAAACCATCTATGTCCCTCTCTACGGACATGTTTGTGCCTTGCATCGATCGGGCGCTTGGCGCCGGTGCTTTTATTGATGTACGATGGTAGCGTCTTTGCAGGACGCCACCTCGATCGAGAGCGATATCTCATTTTTGCAAGCTTTCTGAACCAGAAGGCGTTTGTCCGGTTCGCCCCAAGTCGTGGCGATGTCACGGAGACGGTCCTCTTGTCCGCGGTGGCGGCTCGATCTAGCTCCCCTTGATGATGCGGCCTCGTCAAGAAGCCCAGGTATGGCATCGAACCATTGGTAGCTTGCGCGCGCTGCTAAATTCATATACGCATCGCCCCGGCTCGAGCGTTATTCAACTGAGACAGGCAACCGCATCAGTGGCGGTTGAAAAGACGTCGACGAAGGCGGCTTTAGTAGTGGAGCCGTCGAGATCGGGCGCGGATAATGTTGCATGATACGCACACGTCTCGATCGCTTTCCCGACTGAACACCCTAGAACTGTACATGGACGATGCTCGTTCAATTGCGAGCCCAACTCACATGAAAGATGCGATCCCACGGATCCTGAGCCGACGGATGCTCTCCGAGGAGTTGCCGCCGTGTCGTGGCATCCCAGCCTCGAGGGAAAAACAATGTACGATTATCGTGGTGCGCTCGCTACCCTCGGCTTCTGTAGTTCTGGGACGTATAAATGGCAACTCGCGGCGGTGCGCTTGTCCAATCAGAGGGCCATCTCGTAAGGTCGACTCCCCTATGAAACGCTGGTTTCTGCATTCTTGGCCCGCTACGCGCAGGGCTCCATCAGCGGGAGAAGTTGTTCGGTTCGCTGTCGTAGTGGACGCTTAGTCATTCATGGGGCCCATTTGTGCAGCTCTGTTCGTGTGCCTTGCCACCGCACTCGGCCGGTTGGAGGCTGTTGCTGCATCTCCACATTCGGGATCTTTGGTTACCGGGTATCCCAGGTCGACAGGAATCATGAACCGGATCGCGTACGTGGCGTCGTATAAAAAGGTATCAAGGCTCAGTTTCATCTCCAACTTGCGCCCACATACTCTCACTGGGACCCATATCCCCACTCTTGACGACGGCCTTGTCATAGACGCTTTAATCAGCTCTGATCACGAACAGACGACGGATAATCCTCGTCCTTTACGCTCATCGATCGTCCATACCATCATCGCCATTCGAGTTCACTATCACGACCCTTGATCATGTTCAAGCTATCCCACATCTTTTGTACACCGCGGCAGATCAAGATGCCCGGCGAGTCGCGACGCACGTCGATGCGCCAGCGATCGCGCGAGTTGTGAGTCTAGTTTCGCGTAGTGGATGGATCGCACGTCGGATCAATGCACCGTTGGCGCCCGCACGCGTTTCGAACATTTGATCAGGTGACTGACGCGTCTTTCAGTATGGGCGGCATTCCGTCACCCTGGCACATGAACATGTCCGAGATCCGCAAGTCGCTCGAATACGAGCGGACGGGCCAGCGCGCCTGATCGACCCAACCATCCTATTAATCAAAGCATCGCGGGGAGGAAGAACGACTCATTATGCCTTGTGAAACGGGCAGCGGGGGATGTCGGGGAAGAAAGAGTCAACGTGTAGCTTTAGCATCGGATCCACATTTACAAAGAAACATGTAGTCGTCAGACGGTCAAGGGTTTCTTCTTCTTTGACTGTCCTTTGGGGCCCTTGTCGCGCAGGACAGCGTGTCCGGCCGCTCTCCGCTCTGCCACCTCTGCTTCGACCTGTTGCAAGTCCCGTGCGTCGAGGGCCCTCCTCCTCGCGATGGACTGTAAAATCTTGTCCCTGCGGACGTGTCCCGTGAACCGCCACGTCTTGCTGCCAGCCTGAGACATGCGAATCAACTCGTGGCGGCGCATGCGCGTGACCAGCTTGAGCGCAAACCGCTCCTCCAACCACTTTTCCCGCTTTTTCCGTTCCAACGTGCCCATGTCCTCCATATCCTGCGGGTAATAAAACGGGTCGACGAGGCCGACGACGGCGCGCTTGTACGTCCTGTGCGACCCGACGGGACGCATGCCGAGCTTGGTGCGGCGCAGGGGCGAGATGTAGTTGGCCGTGCGGACGTAGGTCGTCTGGACGCCGTACACGGTGTGGAGATACGACCGGACGTCGGTCTTGGTGACCGACGGGGGTATGCGAAAGGTGGCTTCGTACGGGTTGTACGCCGTCCCCTGTGGCGTAAAGTTGCGGACCAGCTTGAACACGACGTTGGGGAGGTAGACCTTTTGGCCGAGGACGCGCGTGCGGTCGGGGGTGACGAGGATGCCGCGCAGACGGGCGCGCCGGGCGTTGAGGGCGTCGAGCCACTCGGAGGGGGTGGGGATCCCGGAGTCGGTGCGGAGGTGGCCTTTGGCGAGTTGGCGCATGTAGGTGGCGTGTTCGGTGGGGGTGAGGGGGCTGTCGGGCGGGGGGAGCAGTTCAGGTTTTTTCTTGAGGCGGCGGGCGCGGACGGCGAGCGGGGTGGAGGCATCGCGGGCGGCGGCGGCAGCGGGCGGGAGGGCGGTCGAGGCGGGGGGTTTGGTGGCGTACAGCCGGCGCAGGACCCGGACGGCGGACATGGCGATGGCAGGCAAAAACAGACGAGTTTTTAGCAGGCGACTGTGGTCACGTGAGAGTCATAATCTGCCTTGCACGCCGACGTCGATGGCCGTGTGTGGTCGCCTGTTCCGCGCGCTGAGGGCGCTGCTGGTGCCCCTCGCCGCCATCTTCACTTTTTCGTGTCTACTTACTTTTGTTTTCATCCTCTACCAACCCACGCCAGGTCCAGGCATCTCACAGCGTCTCGGATGGCAGTCCTGGGACGCAGTCGCTGCTGCCGATTATTTCGAGCATGGAGGGCAAGCACCCGAAAACACCCCACAGGACAAACCTTCTAGCACAGACTGGTGGAACGTCACAGCGCCAGCCGACGACGCTTCGAGCTACCCGACCGATGCATGGGTTCCCCTTTGGCCACATGACACTGGACGTGCGTCCATCTCAGCTCATCTCACGCCCAGCGCTGACCCTCGCAGTATCCGAGATCGCAATCACGCGGTGCATGGTGCCATTTGGCTTCGTCATGGATGTATGTGCGCCAGACACCAGCCCAGAGATGGATGCCATCAAGGGGAAATGGGTCCGGGTCGATCGGGACTTGAACCTGCAGACCGGCATATGGACTCTGGTAAGATGTCGTCTGGGAGCATGTGATCTGGCTGACTTGAGCTAGAATGTGTACTATAGGCGGACAAGACGCCTCGACATTCCGCTCATCACCGACATGCAGCTCCTCCCACCGGGGGAGGAACCCACGCCCCTCTCGGATGCGTGGGTCAAGGTGGACCATTCCATCCGGGACGGCGTCATGCGCGCAGAGCCTCTGTTTTTGTGGTACAAGACGGGCAAGACGATGCAAGAAATGAGCGCCGAGGAGAAGAACAACATCATCACCGAGATCGACGTCCTCTTTGGCGAAGACCGCCCGTGGTTTGGTTTTGAAAAGCTCATGCCGCCCGTCACCTCGGAAAGTGACACCGTGTCCAGCGTTTTTGTGATGTATCGCAGGGGCGTCAAACGTGAGTCGAGATGGCCTGATGTCGGAATGATTGTTGAGTCTCTTTAGCCGTCCCGCGTGCACCCCCGCTTCATTTCTCCAAAGACGGTCGTTTCAAGATTCTTCAAGTTGCTGATTTACACTTTTCTGTCTCTCGGGGCGTCTGTCGTGATACGGTGCTTGATCCGTGTGTCGCATCGGACAACCTCACTAATTCCCTGTTGGGACACGTCCTCGACGCCGAGAAACCCGATTTGGTCGTCTTCACTGGCGATCAGCTCAATGGCCAAGGAACGTCCTGGGATACAAAGTCGGTGCTCGCAATGTTTGCGGCAGAGGTGACCGACAGGAAGATTCCTTGGGCGGCCGTGTTTGGCAACCACGACGAAGAGAACGGGGAGGTCAAGGCTGAGCAAGTACGCATGATGCAGGCCTTGCCATACTCGCTCGTCGAACGAGGTCCCAAGGACATCCACGGTGTGGGCAACTATGTCCTCAAGGTCAAGAGCGCTGATAGGTGCGTCAGTGTTCTAGTAGCCTGAATATATGTGCTTATGTCGGTCATAGCTCGATGACGCATCTCCTGACACTATACTTTTTGGACTCTGGATCGTATTCCAAGGGATATCTAGATTGGTTTGGGTACTTTTTCCCCACCGAATACGACTGGATCCACACGGTGAGTGCATGCACTCGGTGACCATCTTTGGCTAACACGTCGTCAGGACCAAATCGAATGGTTCCTCCAACAGTCTGGTTCGATCGAACCCATTGAACGACCATTCCGGCCAGACACATCTGACTCGAATGACGTGTGGGAACGGCAATCTGGCCAGCTCACCCCCACAACACAGAGACTTGCTAAACCAAATGCACTCATGTTTTTCCACATTCCACTGTATGTCCCTAACTATCTTGGTACGAACGGACCTCAACTCGCTCTAGGCAAGAATCGTTTGGTACACCAGACAAGGACAGTCGTACGGGCAAGCCGCTCGACATTGGAGTACATGGACTCGAGGGTCCAGGATCGGCGAAAAAGAGCGACGGGATGTTTGAAGATGGACTGCTCAAGGCGCTGGAGAGCAAGCATCGGGCAGGTGGCACAATTCCAGAAGTCAAGGTCGTTGCCAATGGCCACTGTCACAGTGAGTGGTCTCATGATTGATTTTCTTTTTTTTTTGCTGACGTAGGCCAGTCACGGAAGACTGCAAGCGCGTGAACAACGTCTGGCTGTGCTTTGGAGGTGGCGGGTGAGTCCAGTCCCTTTTCGTACCTTGTTGCCTGACCTTTGTTCCCAGTTCGTACTCGGGGTACGGCAAGGTCGGGTATGTGTGCCTTGTCGAGGTGATGACGCGTTTCTCACAGATTGCAGGTTCGACCGACGGTTCCGGGTGTATGATATCTCGGACTATGGGGAGACGATCCGGACGTACAAGCGGACTGAGCACGAGGAGGTGGTAGACGAGTTTGTCCTTGCAGGGAGTGGTGCTCCGCCATACAATAGTGTATTATGATGGACTAGTCGAAATAATTCCCACCCGCGTTTGTAGTGCCACCGATGGCCTCGTCCCAACCCCCGCCGTACGATGGACACAAGTCCCGCCGCGACAACCAGTCCGTCTCCTCGACGTCGTCCTCGTCCCGCGCAGCCCACGTAAGTCTAACCATGCTCATGTTGGTCACCTTTAAGCGCTTCCTGTAAAGCCTGCAGTCGAATCCGCCGTCACGCGGCTCCTCGTAGCCATCAAGCAACTCCTCGAATCCCTCACGATGTGGAGCAACCTCCAGCTCTCAGAGAGCCAGATCAGCGACGTCTACGTCCGTCTGGGCAATGACTTTAACGCAGCGGTGGCTGCGTTTGCGTCGTTCGATATAGACATGAGGTGCGCACCTATCACCATGCGCCCGTCCTGTGCAACATGCCAAGCACGCCTGTAGGGACCTCATGTCCATCCCAGAAGACCTCCGTGAAGTCCTCGAAACTTGTCTGGCCGAAGACGCAACCCCAGACAATCTGGCCATCTATCTCCCAAAGGTGCGCGCGATCATCACGCGCCTCTTGCAAGGCCTCCGGACCAAGCAATCCATGTACCGGCGGATCGTCTCAGAGCAGCACCCCTCCCGCCATCGCTCTGCATCCCACTCGCGCACCGGCTCGCGCTCGTCCAAGGCGGAGCGGGCGTCTCGGCACGATAGCGAGGCAAAACAGCACCGGTCGCAGTTATCGCGCACAAACGTCGACGAAGAACGGCACGCGGAGAGAGAGAGGAACAGTACACATGCCTCACG
>JBBPUA010000305.1:0-21971 GCA_038094355.1 Afroboletus lepidellus | reverse complement strand
ACAAGGCCCGCGAATCGAAGTCATCCAAGGGAGAATTGGCCAGTATCACTCGCAGAAACGATAGTCTAGGTGGCGCGCGCGAGGAAGGGGTGGACTCGCTTCCTTACATCGCCATCTTGGCCGACTTTAGTCAACCTTGCGCGTTCTCGGTCACGTTCCCGGAGCGGGATGTGGAGGACCGTTGTCTGCGGATCTATGCTGCCGGTGCCGACACAACTATCTATCCCTTTTTGGCCAAGTATCCTGCGCTTTTGAACGTCATGCAGGACCTCGTGCGCCTCCAACGGGTTCCCGAAACGGAGACGCCATATAGGGAGTACCTGACTGCACAGGTCAGCTTTGGCGTGACGTCTGCTGCTGCGCATATGGAATGGGAGAATGGCAAGAGGATCCCGGATGTGCGAAAACCCGTTCAGTGATAGTTCATAATTTGTACAGCACAGTTAAAGGTACAATTTCAAAATAGGTTCATCCAGACTTCAAGCCACATAGGGTCGCACACGCAGAGGTAATCTACATCCAACCTCACCCGCGAGCTTCGGTCGTAGGAAGAAACCTCTTCCGATTTCGATCTTGGAATCGACACCATCGCGCAGCTCGAACACGTAGTGTTTCACAAGCACCGCCAGTACCACCTGCCAATGACGGGGTCCGTCAGACAGCGCGTCCGCCTCACTCGCGATCCACATACCTTGAGTTCCGTCACGGCAAAGTTCTTGCCTAGACATATCCTCGGTCCGTCCCAAAAGGTGAGTAGGTGCCGATGTCCCGAAATTTCTTTGGCCCTGGCGGGTATCCCGCCGTCCCCCTCCTCGAGCCATCGACTGGGTCGGAAGACTTTGGCATCGTCGCCCCAGAGTGCGGCAGATCGGTTTACCGATTCCATTGAGACAGAGACGAGGGTACCTTTGGCAATCGTTATACTGTCTACGAGCTCGCCGGACGCCGTCCGGATGGGTTGGGAAAGCGGGATGACATCGTCTTCTCTGGCCTGCAGAAGGTTGATCGGTGAAGAGGGCACAGGGATCAGTGGTGACTCACGACGCGGGTGAGTTCCGTGACAGGTGGGTGGAGACGAAGGATTTCGTGGACGACGGCGTCAAGAAAGGGAAGACCGTTCGCAAGTTTGTCATACGTCGGGTCTGCACCATGCTCGAGAAGCTCGTTTCGCAATTTTGTTTGCACGTCCGGGTGGCGCGAGAGCTCTAGCAAAGCCCACTACACAAATCGTTAGCCCACGCATTGAGAAGTGCACGGGTGACACTTACAGTCATGCTAACTAAAGTAGAATCATCCATTAGCAAATGATAGCTTCCGGGTGTAGGTACACATACCCGAAGTTGTTTCATACCCGGCGAAGATCAACACTTTCATCTACAAGTCAACTTCAGCATCAAGCCCAAGGGGAGGCCAGAACCAGCTTACCTGGGCCATAACTTCCTCTCTCGTCAAGTGGAATTCCGAGTCCTCACTTGCTCCTTTGACTAACTATTAGTCAGTTATTTCCATCGTACGCCACGCGGATAAGATCATATACTAAGCAATCCGATAATAGACCTGTCTTCCTTCCCTCCAGATACATCCATATCGAGCTCCTTCTGCATCTTGGTGAGCAATGCGTTTGAGATCTCTTCCATCGCGGTATTCAATTTCCAGATGAGCCTCGTGCGTCGTGTAGGTACTGATGCGAGGAACGGGAAAGCCTGACCCAGGAGCATCAACCCTTGATTAAGGGCAGAGGAACGAGCCGACGAGCCGAATGTGTCGAAAACCTCGGTGACAGTGGCATGTTTTCCTTCAAGAGCGCCGAAATTGTGCGAAAACCCAGCGAGACCAATGGTGTCCAATCTATAACAGCACTTTGATTATAAATCGAAACGTGTTCAGATGGACGTACGATATATGATTCATCCTGTGACATGGGCAAGTCGGACATTAACACCATAAAATAGCCTTTTCACTCACCAGTTTTGAACCTCTATCAGAGCGCTATTCTCGCCGCTTGACTCAATAAGAGCATCCCAAGCACCCTTTGTCTATAAAGGCGTTTTGTTTATCTCAGATACTAACCACAGCAAACTATACAATCTGACCTTGTATGCCGAGTCGTAAAAAACCGACGTCATCTGTCGAATGGCAGCAATGCTGAACGCAGGAGTCAACGACTTGCGTTGTCTGAAAAGAGGTCGGTATCATCTTCCGAGACCTATTACAAATTTACCTCTTATGATCCTCTCCGTGGGCCCATAAAAGACCTCTACCGAACTGGATCCAGGCATGAGTCACGGTACACACACGAATACAGTGATTGGCCACGTACAGAGTTCTCGATCAATCGCTTTGTCAGCTGGTGCCGCATATACGTCCATGTCTCTTTGGAATGAAAGTGTCCAATCGCCTTTGGATCGCACAGGATGACCCGCTTGGCCCCCAGCGTCGCCGGTACCGCGTAAACTGGGCCGTATTCCTGCGCCCATTCTTCGTACGAGGCTCCATGGTCTTCAGGTTTCAAAGCGCGCTTCCCGACCCCATAAACAAAGCTGTCGCTGGGTGGCCCTCGAAGCGGCGTTGTGCGCAATCGCCGACGGTACGTGTAGAACCACCGAAGAAGGAGCCATGTTGCTGTGCAAACGACGCCGGCATCGAACGCGTATCGCTGATAGGGACCAAGGTCGGTCAAAATGGTGCTCAGGACCTGCGATGCAGACCGAGCAGAAGAAAAATGCTCGAGCGACATATGAAAGCTTGAACCGGATGGAAACGTGTAGTGTGACATATATTGACTCCGAAGCATCGTTCGGCCTGCGCTTCGCGTGACCAGATGCCATAACAAGGAGATGAATTTGGAATAGAGCCCAGCAACACTCTTTCTTCAGGTTCTTTGCTGGCATCTCATGCGGTGGCAGCCGAAATTGAGTAACAGAAAGCGGAACCCAAGCGAAAACTCGCCTACCTGATCACGTTGATGAAGCGGTACGTTTGAGGACTTCGGGGCAAGAGCAATAGTGCGACAGGTTGGCTGATCATGGTGGATGGCAAGCCATTCACCTTGAATCTCGTCGAGAAAGAGAATTTCGTGGAATCACCGAGGTCATTGAGTTATATTCCTCTCTGCACTTTGTGGTCGTAGATGCCGCGTGTTAAAATTTTGAGCTGGAAATTCAAGTGCACATTGCTTCATATCGGCAATGATCTGCCAATCCATGGGCAAAAACGCAGAGCTATTTATATTTTCTGTATTTTCACGATTTTTGGATTTTCGACACGTGTTCAAGAATCAAGTTCACACACTCATGGTGGTTGCGTTTCCCGCAGACTTTTGCGAGTCCATGCGGGGCCTTAGTGAGGTTTAGCGAGTGCTCTAATTGGACCAGACGTACGACACAATCCCAAGTTATATCCTGTTCACTGAGCACTCATTGAATCGCTTGAGAATGTTGTGAAGTTCCAGTGAAGTCTCCATGACCCGCGGCTCCATTGAGATCCATCCAATTTTTCGATCAATTCTATCAGTGTCAATTCCGGAGTCTATAGGCATGCCACACATTATACATGGTACACATGGAAAGTGAAAGGTCCGATGTATAGGAAACTAAGTCCATTCAATGTTGCAAGTCGGCTCTCCACTTCAAGCCACATAGGGTCGCACGCGCAGAGGCAATCTACATCCAACCTCACCGGCAAGCTTCGGTCGTTGAAGGAAACTTCTTCCGATTTCGATCTTGGAATCGACGCCATCGCGCAGCTCAAACACGTAGTGCTTTACGAGCACTGCCAATACCGCCTGCCAGCGACGAGCTTGTCAGACCGTGCATCCACCTCACTCGCCATCCACGTACCTTGAATTCCGTGACAGCAAAGTTCTTGCCCAGGCACGTCCTCGGTCCATCCGAAAAGGTGAGTAAATGCCGATGTCCCGAGATTTCCTTGGCCTTGGCAGGTATCCCGCCGTCCCCGTCCTCGAGCCATCGACTGGGTCGGAAGTCCTTGGCATCGTCGCCCCAGAGCGCAGCGGAGCGGTTCATGGATTCCATTGAAACAGCGACGAGGGTGCCTTTGGCAATCGTTATGCTGTCTACGAGCTCGCCGGATGTCGTCCGGACGGGTTCGGAAAGCGGGATGATGTCGTCTTCGACGGCCTGCGGCATCATTAGGTGGGTCAAGATAGGATCAACAGCAACTCACCACGCGGGTAAATTCCGTGACAGGTGTGTGGACGCGGAGGATCTCGTGGACGACGGCGTCGAGATAAGGAAGACCGTTCGCAAGCTTGTCATATGTCGGATCTGCGCCGTGCTCGAGAAGCTCGTCTCGCAATTTTGTCTGCACGTCTGGATTGCGCGAGAGCTCCAACAGAGCCCACTACACTGATTTTCAGTAAACACATTGAGAAATCCATGGCTCACACTTACAGTCATGCTGACTAGAGTAGAATCATGGCATGAGCAAATGATGCCTCGAAGGAGCAGGCGCACGTACCCGAAGTTGTTTCATACCCAGCAAGGATCAACACTTTCATCTAATAATAAACGTCGGCAATTGAGCCAGGCGAGAGGCCAGAACCACACTTACCTGGGCCATGACTTCCTCTTTCGTCAGGTGGAACTCCGAGTTCTCACTCGCTCCCTTGACTAAATGCAAGTCAGTTATTTCTGTCGTACACACAAGGACCACACGAATTAGACCACGTACTGAGCAATCCGATAACAGACCTGTCTTCCTTGCCTCCAGACACATCCATATCGAGCTCTTTCTTCACCTTGGCCAGTAGTGTGTTCGAGATCTCTTCTATTGCGGCATTTAATTTCCAGATGTGTTTCGTGCGTCGTGTGGGCACTGATGCGAGGAACGGGAAAGCCTGACCCAGGAGGATCAAGCCTTTATTGAGGGCGGAGATACGAGGTGACGCGCCGAAAGTGTCGAAAATCTCGGTAACAGTGGCGTGTTTCCCTTCAAGAGCGCCGAAATTATGCGAGAACCCGGCGAGACCGATGGTATCCAATCTGCAATAGACTCGGTCGTCAATCCAAACGAGTGTTCAAAGGAGCGTACGATATGTGATTCATCCTTTAATATGGGCAAATCAGACATGAAGTCATAGTCGCGAATGATTTTTCCACGAAACACACCAGTTTTGGACCTCTATAAGAGCACTATTCTCACCACTCGACTCAATGAGAGCATCCCAAGCACCTTTTGTCTGTAAAGGCGTCGCATTCATGTCAGACATGGACCGTGAATCAGACGACGATATCATCCAACCTTGTATGCCGAGTCGTAGAAAATTGACGTCATCTGTCGAATAGCAGCAATGCTGAACGCGGGAGTCAACGACTTGCGTTGTCTGGAGGATAGTCAGCATCTTCTTCCCAAATCTTGAGAAAAGTTTACCTCCTATGATCTTCTCCATGAGCCCATAAAAGACCCTTACCGAACTGGATTCAAGCGTGAGTTGTATGACATACACGAACAGTAATCGATCGCATACCGAGTTCGCGAGCGTTCGCTTGGTCAACGGGATCTGGATGTACGTCCATGTTTCTTTGGAGTAAAAGTGTCCGATCGCCTTGGGATCACAGAGAATGACCCGCTTGGCCCCCAACGTCCCCGGTATCGCATAAACTGGACCGTACTCCTGCGCCCACGCTTCGTACGAAGCCCCGTGGTCTCCCGCTTCGAAAGCGCGCTTCCCGACCCCATAGACAAAGCTCTCGCTAGGTGGTCCTCGAAGCGGCGTCGTGCGCAATCGCTGACGGTAGGTGCGGAACCACCGAAGAAGGAGCCATGTTGCTGCGCAAGCGACACCAACATCAAATGCATACCGCTGATAGGGACCAAGATCGGTTGAAATAGTGCTCAGGACCTGCGACGCAGAGCTCGCAGCCGAAGAGAAGAGTTCGAGTGACATATCGAGGAAAGCAATCAAATGTAAACGTGTGGGGTGTATTGACGGTCCGAAATGTTGTTGGGTCTGCGCCTTATATACGCTTCACGCAATCGGCTTCCCTCAGACCGTGGTCCCATATCGGGAAGACGACTTCCTTTCTGTGTCATGGGAATGGACGAGGAACGGCCGTGAAAACCTAACGAGGTACACGTCAACATTCGGTCTCGGCCGGCAGGGATCTAAGCCAACGCTACTCCAGACGAGGGGCCGCTTGTGGCGTTTTCTTGCACTGCCACATGGATTGCCGTGCAAGCATGTCTTTTGCTACCCATCTCTGGAATCGAGGGGGTTGCGACATACGAGGTTCGGGCACTAAACGGCCACAAGATGTCGGGTTGACAGTCATCCAGATGGCACAAGGAGGGAACCCCGCCCACAACTAATGCCGAACTATTACGTGTCTGTAAAAAGGCAAGGCAATAAGCATGAGCGGAGGGAGAGAAACACGAACACTCAGCCAATATGACACACCATGCCGGTCCCCCATATGGTCATTGCATATCACCAGTACGTTCCGGGAAAAGAAAACGTGGCGACACATCAAATTGGGATCAGCGACACGACGATGCGCGTTCTGACGAAAGACAATGAACGCGCTTGATCCAACTATAGACCCGTCGCACAATCCCTGATGACCTGTGCTAATCGTTGTGTGAACGGTACCATAGGTTGCGAGGGGCGCACAGTAAGCGCAAAGCTACCCAAGAATGGAGTTAATTGAAACTGTGGTCATTCAGGATGACTTGTCGCAGCCGTGCGCCCGAAAGTGTTTCGGGCCGCGGCCCTTGAACAGACTCCGAATACTGCGGAGGACCCCTGCCACTATCCAACTTTGTGACGTCATCCAGTCGATCGCCTAGAATACACGAAAATGCATACAAGTCGCAGCCCAAACGGAAACACAGCCCGCTCATTCAGCCTGTGGCAACATGTGGTCGCACACGCAGAGGTAACCGGCACCCCACTTCTCCCGCCAGCTTGGGCCTCGGAAAAACTCCCCTCCCAATGTCAATTTTGGAATCCACGCCATCGCGCAGCTCAAAGACAAAGCTTTTGACGAGCACCGCCAATACCACCTGTCTGTGATCAGTAGGGCTAAGAATCAAGCAGGGAACATGCACCTTGAACTCAGTTAGGGCAAAATTCCTTCCCAAGCACGTCCTCGGGCCGTCGGCAAAGGTGAGTAAGTGGCGATGACCTTGGATTTCTCTCGCTTTGGCAGGGATGCCGCTCTGGCCTTCGAGCCATCGACTCGGTCGGAAGACTTTGGCGTCTTCACCCCAGATCGTGACGGAGCGATTCATGCACTCCATTGATACGGCGACGAGGGTGCCTTTGGCGATCGTCAGACTGTCGACGAACTCGCCTGATCTGGTGCAAATGGGCTGGGAGAGCGGGATGACATCTTCTTCAGCAGCCTGGCAATGATCGCACAGTAAGTACAATAGGAAGCAGCGTGTTGACGAGCTGGTAGCTGAATAGAAGTCAGTGACATACCACACGCGTGACCTCAACAATAGGTAGGTGGACGCGGAGGATCTCATGGACGACGGCGTCCAGATAGGGAAGGTCGTCGGAGAGCTGATCATACGTCGGGTCATCGCCATACGCGAGCAGCTCGTTTCGCAGTTTCATCTGAACGTCCGGGTTTCGCGATAACTCGAGCAATGCCCACTAGGAAGGTTACACGTAAAGACATTCAGAACGCAATGCAGTGCTTGTGATTTACCGTCAAGCTGACTAGAAGCAAAGGTGAGAACGGGAAGCACGGGGACAAGAAGGAACCACGCACTTGACATGGTTTCGTATGCTGCCACGAGCAACAATTTCATCTATGGGACAAAGTTCGTGATGATGAGTCTCCTAATGCCGTGACGTACATTTACCTGAGCTATGACTTCGTCTTTTGTCAAGCGGAACTCAGAATCTCTGCTCGCTCCCTTGACTGTTTTCCAGCAAATCAGATACGGCGTGGAATACCAGTGCTCTACAACGTACTGAGTAATCCGATAATGGACCTCTCTTCCTTACCCATATCTAAATCTTTCGCTGTTCGGGCCAGTAACACGTTGGAGATCTCTTCCATCGCGACATTGAGTTTCTGGAAGAGCTTTGTCCTGGATGTGGGTACGTGAGCGAGGATCGGAAAAACCTGCCCCAACAGCAGAAGGCCTTTGTTGAGAGCCGTAGAGCGGGGGGAGGTAGCGAACGTATCGAAGACTTCAGTGACGCTTGCGTGCATGCCCTCCAGAGCGCCAAAGTTATGAGAGAAACCAGTGAGGCCGATCACATCGAGCCTGCCGCTGTGATTACAAACGCATCGCAGCAAGTAGTATATGGGTGCGTACGATATGTGGTTCATCCTTTGATGTCAACAAGTCAAATATCAATATATACCAATGAAAACATTTCGCACCAACTCTGGATCTCTATGAGAGCACTATCTTCGTTACTCGACTCAATAAGAGCATCCCAAGCCCCCTTTGCCTGGAGTGCAGGTTGATATGAGACAAGGACGACCTTTGTGCGTACGACTGCAATCTGACCTTGTACGCAGTATCATAGAAAATTGATGTTGACTGCCGGATAGCGGCGGTGCTGAATGCATGCGTCAATGACTTGCGCTGCCTGCAGAATTTGATCAATGTTCCCTTCTCGTAACACCCGAATATGAACATATGTACCTTCTATGATCTTCCCCATGGGCCCAGAGCAAACCCTTCCCGTACTGCTCTGAGCATCAGCTACACTGAGGCATCAGGCTCATAATCGATCACGCACGAAAATCGCAAATGATTCTTTGGTAAACGGAGTCTGGATATACGTCCGCGACTCCTTGGAGTGAAAATGTGCGATTGCCTTTGGGTCGCACAAGATGATTCTCTCGCTCCCCAAAGTCGACGGGACTGCGTATACAGGACCGTATTCCCGAGCCCAGGCCTCGTACAAAGAACCCGCGTCCTTGGCATTACGTATGCATTTGCCAAGGCCGTAGAGGAAGTCTTGGCTAGGTGGTCCTCGGAGCGTGGTCGTGCGAAGTTGCGGGCGGGACGCGTAAAACAGTCGAAGCATGATCCAGATTGCTGCAAAAGTGATGGTAGCATCGAATGCACGCCATTGGTGGAGACCAAGATGTGTGAAAACGGCGTCGACCGCCTTGGACGCCGTCCAGGTGGTGGATGTCAACGCGTCAGGCGGCATGGCGGTGCGTCTGTGCAACGGAGGAGTTCGACCTGGCGAGTCTCCCAGGCAATTCACCTGTCCTGCAGCCTTTACATGTGCTGCGCGCCAGATTGCTCACGAGATTAGCCCCGAGAAGGCCTTCCGCTAGCTGATCTCAGAAGCATGAATTTGTTAATCCTCTGAGGGATAGATCGACGGGTTAGCCCCAAGTTCCGACATCGGGAATCCGACCGGCGCAGTCTCGCGGGCACATTGGGGTGCGTGAAACACGGAGTACATTATGCCATTGGTGCTCTTGGTCTGTGTCATGTGGGGAATCTGCACGATAAGAGGACTGCGTACTTGTGTGACATGTCTTGCTATGACCCGTATGGATTGCGATCATTGGAGGAAGAAACGTTCGATGACGTTCTTGGAACTGGCACCGTCGGTGTTGATAGGAAGCAATTCAGGAAGGCGACATGCTGCGCAATACCAGTTGAGCGGACGACCCGGCCTAGACCACTGGCCCAGAGATGGTAGTTGCATTGGTCTTACTGACACGTGTTGTAACAGTAGGAGGCCTAGCTCGACCAATTGGATCTGATCGACGGCGCTGCGCAGCTTGTGCGGCGGGTTCTCGACGCTACTGAAACAATTCCTGTCCGATGATGTTTATAATCAAGGCTCTTCGATAAACACCGTTTTTTGACATCTCTTTTCTGCAGAAACATGCAAGGTGTCGACGATGATGCTGGCGATTGGATTGACCTAGGCGCTGGATGAGTAATGATGCAAAGGGTTGCTGTGATAGGTTGTTGAAAATAGAATGACGCTACCCGGAGTTGCCAAATGGCGACGAGCCAACACTAGCGTCGCCCACGGTCGACGAACATTGTCTACGACGGCGACGACGCCTCTCCTGCCCCGAACTTGATTCAAGCACAGTCGAACTGGTCTCTGCACAGCCGCCACATGACCGGGGCCTAGGCTCATACTTGACCTGCTTCTTCATTTCCCGGACCCATCATGACTGGCATCACCTCCCACATCGAATCGTCCCCTACACCCTCCATCAAAAGCCTCAAGTCCAAGTTTGAACGATTCGCTCTTGACAGCGGCTTTGCCTCGACCAGCGGGCATCCCAAGTCGAGTCCGTCGCTTTCTGGGGCTGCAGTCGTTCCGCAAGGACCTGCTGTCATAGCCCCTAAGCCAGTACCGACCTTCCGCTCCAGAATGCTTTCCACTCTGACCCAAGACGATTGCACGCCGCAATCTCAGTCGGCTGGGCTGGTTTGCGACTTGCACAGCAAGCTGTCTGCTTCGGATTTGAGGGCAGCCGCACAGAAACGTGGGCCCCCTCCCCCGCCGCCACCTAGGACGAAGAAACCCCCTTCTTCTCCCGTTTCTTCTCCACTTCTTCGCCCGGTACCCGTACCAGCGGCGTTGCGGTCACCGACCGCTAGCCCGGAGCCCAAATTGCTCTCTGTGCGAGATAACAGGGCCAGCGGGGGAGAGGAGAGCGGTAGCGATGACGGATCCATAGTTAATGTGGCGTCGCTTCGCAATATCTTTGCGTGAGTGTCCGTCTTCTTCAGCTCTCGGCACATTATTCGGTTCCCATCGCCATGTTTAGTCATCGTGTACTAATCGTACTATAGGACACAAGTACCCAACTCGTCAGCCGCACGATCTGCCACGCCCAAACTTCCACCCAGACCTTCAATGACGACCTCGTACAGCGATTCGGTGGTGACCGAGAATATACCAATTCCCCCCCGGAATACCAATCCCGATCACCGAGCTCAATCACCCTCATTGGATCCACCCGTCGAATCATTCTCTCCCAGCATCCTCGCCACGGATGGTTCGCCCCGCGCGGGCCACGTTGCGGCTATGCGGGACCGCCTCGCGTGAGTGACTCGTGACCACCCGATTCACAGTTTAGCATTATAATGCATTCCTAGTTTAAACGACGTCTCTGGCCTCCCTTCATGTCCTGACAATACGTCACCCAACGAGCCAAATATCTTAGTGACGAGCCCTTCTATATATCCGGTCCGCCGTACACCCCGATCGCTAAATGCAGCCCTATTTGCGAAGGAGGATAGTTTGGATATCCCAAGCAGCTCCAATTCTTCCATTTACAGCCCCTTTTCAGATGCAGAATCAGAAATATCCGAGATATCGGAGGTTTCTCTTTCATCAGCAATCCATTCCGCAAAGGCGAGTGGGTCCGGTGAATTTACCTCCATAAACAGCATACCTAGGCCCTACCATGAGACGGAGTATACAGGCGGTTCCGGTGACTGTCTGACCAAATTTCCCTCTTCCAAGCCGAGGCCGCCACCGCGGCCTTCCTCTCATGTACCTCGGCTTCCTCAGCGATCCGATGCATTAGCTGCACCCTCAGGACCTCACGAGTCCTCTGCGATGGCCGCGCCTGCCCGCCCCGTTGCACCACCACTTCCGTCCCGCCGCCCTACACGCGAAGAGCGTACAACTGAGGCACCCTCTTTAGCTCCCCCTCTACCAGCACGTCGGCCATCCCTCCAAAACGATACCCTCGCACCTGTTGAGACCCCCTCGCTCGCTCGAGATCGTAAACACTTCGCAAGGCTCCCACCGCCACCCACTCGCACAATTGGACTTGGTGACAAGTTACCTCCCGTGCGTCGCACCCACACTCTTTCCTCCGATGAAGAATCTGGTTCGGAAGAGGACCCCCGCTTCCGCAGCGCCGAGCTACTTCCGGACTCGAGTCGTTCCTGGAGACGTCCTCCTACCTTGTCCTGTGCTAGCCTCGTAGAGTGCAAGGTCCCCGCGCATTCAGGATACGTGGCTTCTGCCGGGTCTGGCATGGTGGTGGCATCCGGTCACCAGATTAAATACTATGACCTTTCGTCTGGTGGTGGATCTTCTTGGACCCTCGATACCAGAGATGGCATGAGGGGTTGTGTGGTCTCTTGCGTCGAATTTAAACCGGTGCACGACATTGTGGATAGAGGACAATACCTATGGGTGGGGACAAAGGAGGGGCATTTGTTCGAGGTCGATACGAAAATGGGGATCTTCACGTCTTCCAAATTGGGCATCCATGCTTCGCAAGTCACCCAGATATTCCGACAAGGCTACTCGATGATCAGCGTCGACGAGACAGGGAAAACCTTTATTTTCGATCCCAGTAACAATGGGACCACTGGCGTCGGTGCGGATTCGTCCGATGATGTTCACCTGATCTACACAGCCCCTCGCGTTTACCGTCTGGGAGACAAGGTCGAGTTTGTGAAGTTGCTCGGGGGCTTATTGTGGACATCTGTGCGTACAGATTTGAATGGCGCCTCGGTTCCCGTCATTCGGATCTACGATATATACGCACCGGGGAGCGTTGGCCGCCCCGTCACGCCGATTCAGTGCGTCGGTGTTGTTACTTCTGGGACCGTACTCCCCTCCCAGCACGACCACGTCTACCTGGGCCACGAGGGCGGGTTCATCAGTATTTGGAAGATGGCCACAGACGATGGAATTCCAACCTGTATCGAGGTAGTCAAAGTCAGCACCTCCGACGTCCTCTGTCTGGAGGGCGTCAACGACCGCTTGTGGGCTGGTGGAAGGAAGGGGACCATCTCCGTCTACGACGTGCAAGCAAAACCATGGGTCGTCACGAACTGCTGGAATGCTCATGGTGGACTCCCTGTCTCACGGATCTTTGTGGATCCTTATGCAGTCGTGTTGCGGGAGAAGCTGTGCGTGGTGAGCGTCGGTCGAGACGAACAGATCCGGTTCTGGGACGGGCTCTTGGGCGTTGAGCACATTGGCGAGTTGCATGGCTGATATTTGTATTTGAGTATGCTCACATTGCGTACAGAGCGAGAATTGCTGAAGCGGGAACATACCTTCAGTACGTTCCGAGACCTGAAGGTTCTCATCGTCTCGTGGAACATCGACTCTGCGAAGCCAGAGTCCTTGGTCGGCGACCCGGAGAACGGGCGCTTCCTTCACAACGTCCTGACCTCTGTCGACAGCCCGGACGTTATTTCCTTTGGGTTCCAGGAGGTAATTGACCTGGAATCCAGCAAGATGGCGGCCAAGACCATCTTGTTGGGAGGAAAGAGGAAGGGAGACGAGGGTAAGATCAACGAGAAAGTGACGTCGAGCTACAGAAGGTGGCACGATCGGTTAGTTCAGGCGGTCAAGCTGGCGATGCCTCCAGAAACGCCGTATACGGTGGTCCATACCGAGAGTTTGGTTGGGCTCTTCACGTGTATATTCGTCAAAAACACGCAGAGGGCCTCGCTGAGGAATCCCGCTGTCGCGACCCTCAAACGAGGGATGGGTGGGCGATACGGGAACAAGGTGAGCTTATCGGTTGCGCATTGGGTTCGACTGACAGCATTTTTTCCATCTAGGGAGGCATCATCGCTCGATTGTTGGTCGACGATTCAAGTCTCTGCTTCATCAACTGTCACCTGGCTGCTGGACAGCATCATGTCCGCCAGCGCAACGCAGATGTAGCGGCCCTTCTAGAGGAAACTGGTGTGTTCCCTGCGGAATCCACGGAAGAGCTGGGGTATGTTGGTGGAGGTGATGGGTCGATGGTCCTCGACCACGAGATTGTCTTTGTATGTCGATGACCAATGTCTTTGTCTACTTAAAACGCTGACGGGACCTATCCACCTTGTTTAGCTAAACGGAGACTTGAATTACAGGATCGACCAACACAGAGACGCCGTCATCGCCTCTATCGAAGCCAACGACCTCGATACGCTCTCTGCGCACGACCAGCTTCACAAGGAAATGAAGCATAACCGCGCTTTTCGGCTGCGCGCCTTCCACGAAGGCCCCCTGACGTTCGTGCCCACGTACAAGTATGACCGGCACGCGGACGTGTTTGACACGTCGGAGAAGCGGCGGGTTCCAGCGTGGTGCGACCGGGTACTGTGGCGGTCGAGGGAGGAAGCGAGGGTCCGATTGATGGATTATCGACGGTGGGAGCCCAACGTGTCGGATCACCGGCCGATCTCTGCGTCGTTCCAGGTCACCGTCAAGCGAGTGGTCGGGGAGGCAAGGGAGAGGGAGAAGCGGGTGGTGGCGGATTGGTGGGATAACCAAGAGCGGTCGTTGTTGGGAGCGGCCAAGTCGTTTTACGAGCCGGACGCGGCGTGAGGGGGGTGCGTCGTGTTGTTTTCTCTCTCTTTCATTGTGCATAGAATGGCAGGGGCGCATATCCAAGACATCCGATATCAGTACATGACCCGTTTTTCTCTGTTTCTTTTTACGCGTATACTGTACACTCAAGGACCTGGATGGACCATAGTCATAGTGTGTTTCTTGTTCTCTCGTGTGCATCATGCAGCAATAATAATAAAAAGATTTATAAAATTAAAATGTAAACGTTCGCCCGTCTCCTCAGGCCAGATCATCACTCGTCCATACACCCCGCCGTGTCCCGTCGAGCATTGTCAAGCGCTGTCACTCATCCTCTCCCCCCACTGTTTGTCTGGCACCACCACCAACTGCCGCGTCCTTTCGAGTTCGACCACTCGTCCCGACCTACCACCATGTCATTCCGGGTCCGCTCACCTGTTCTCATCGCCCACCATAAAGTTGTCCCAGGTGCGGCTGCTTGTCCTCGCCCTCTGCTGTCTTTTCTGGCGCCACTGCTCGCCGCCATTATTCGAGAGCTGTATGCGCAGGATATCGAGGCTAGATGCAGAGACGGTCATTCAGACCGTTGTTATCCAATGAGGACAGGGAAACAGTGGAGTCTGAGCACCACGAGCTAACCAATCCGTCATGGACTGGGGATGTAGAGGACAGACGTTTTATGCGGAGAACAGTACCATACTTTCTGGGTTGAAGAGAAAGACAAAAAAATAAATGCTTAGTACAGAAAAAACCAACGACTCATCGTGCCCAGTTCAAAGGCATAAACGTCATATGTGACATCTATAGCAAACCACCAAGCAAATTTGCAAGAAGACCCATTGACAATCTGACAATAGATAAAACCGGTGCGAGCACAAGGGTTGGAAGCCTAGTGACCAAGGAGAGCACCAAGGCGAAGATATCTTGGCTGTCGCACCACAGATTATCAGATATTTTCCTAGTGAAATGTCGAGCAACACTTGCCAGAGCATAGTTACCAAAGAGTTGATGGTGCTGATGATTTCGGACTCGATGACGGATGGAACTGCATTGACAGCCTCAATGATAAGCTATAGCAAGATTCTAAAATGACCATTTATTTTTACTCGAGTGCTCAAGACGCACGTTGACGACCCCTGTACGAAGAGTGTCAATGTCATTTGCTTCCAAAATAACAGTACCATCGACTGAAGCCACGATCACAGTAGACTGTTTGACGAGCAACCTGAAGCTGCTGGTAAACTGTGCTTATGTCATGAATGATGAGTTTCAGAGATTCTATTGGCATGTTTTCGCGGATCGCGTAGACTGCATTGTTATTGTGAAGCCAATACAAGCAAGACAAGAGTGCTACTCACGCAATTTATCAGTAAGAGGGTCGGCAGTGCACATGTGGTTTCTCATAATTTCAGCAAAAGACTTGGGTGTTTCGTGTTCGACACCTGGACTAGGGGGTACGCGGAGAGCAACAGTGAAGGGGACAGTGGCAGTGGCGAAGAAACACATTGTAGCGAGATGTAGGAACTAATGTGCTGAACTTGGAGTATGAGGCGGCCACGGCTCAATTGAGGGGCTCCATACGACGCAACGTTTGCATATTTATTCCCACCGCGTTTTTGGTACGCCGCGCCTCCAATCGCGTTTCCTTCGACACCGCGGCCACATTATATCACAGGGACCCAGACGGGTGGCACAGAAGACCAGCCAGAGGAAGAATAGCAAGTCGGTCGACACGATACGCGGCCAGCAGAGCCAGTGGACAGAACACTGCGAGACGGGTGATCGAGCGCAGAGGGCCGGGAGCGGGCAGCAGGCAGAGAGGACAGGGTCAACGAGCACGCTCGTATGGCTAACAACCAAACAGGAGCACACGACAGGCGCACCGACGAGTGACGAAGAGGCAGCGATCGAGAGCTCGAGTGAGCAGGAAGCTAGGGCCAAGGAGGCCACTCCGCCATGGTGGGCAGCCAGGATAGACATGGCGATGTCAATGTCGACCACACGAAGATGCCCCGAACTGAGGGCAGCAGGCGACGCACGAAGCGTAGCGTACAATGACCACGACCGACGGCGAACAAGCTCCCTGGTGAATCATCTTCGTGTACTTGTTCCAAATGTCCTTGGACGCGTCGCGGCAATTGGACAGTGGTCCGACGCGAGAATTAGTTCCCTGTCAAGCTCGTTGGTGGCATCGTCAATGGTATCTGGTGGGAGGGATCCGCAACTCACACCAAAAACCAACGAAATCAAATTAACACGTCAATTTACCACAAGTGTAGACCGTGAAGGGAAGATCGCAATCATCAGCGGATGGACGTCAGAATGGGAATCCAAATCCCTCACCGTGGGTATGTCCTACATATCCCCACATGACCAGTGATTGATTTTCTCTGCTAGGCTATGCAGCCACTGTCGAAGGCTTCTACGAGTACTTGACGCGAAACGAAAAGTTGTTCAGGACTGTAAGCACTCCCAAGTTCTATGCCAGATTAATCATTCGATGTGGATGACCGCTGGTTGTACTCCAACTTGAGCCTCATATGCGATGCCCGGAACGAGGACGCCGGTACTACTGGCGTATTGGCGTAACACCAACTGCGGAGTATACGGAATGGGGAAATGGAAGGGAGCATTAGATAGAAATGGATCCTATCGCCTTCGGGTGTGGTTACAGCGTGTCATTGCTCTGTGCTGTTAGTCCCTATCAACCCCTTTGGTTCATTTCTGTGTTTCAAGGGGACAATGGCGACAATGATTCCGAGCCAGTCGACCATTGGTTGTCGACTCTGTTACTCCGAGTCTGGCGGCTCCCCGATATCTCCGAGTCCGAAGCACGGCCTGCGTCTTGACTGACATATTTGGGGCGAACCATCAAAATCATTACATTCACCTTGGTTTTCGCGCAGGTGAGTCTGCCTCTATCTCAGACCTGTAGTTGATTATTGCCATAGGACCATTGAATCGACATCCATCATGACAGAAAACCCAACCTACTCTCATGGCCACCATGAATCGGTCCTGCGATCGCACTCCTCGCGGACGGCACAAAACTCGGCAGCCTACCTCCTCCCGTACCTCAAACCAAACATGCGCATCCTCGATGTCGGGTGTGGACCGGGGACGATCACCGTCTCGTTTGCGCAACTCGTCCCCGAGGGCCATGTAACAGGCATCGACAAGGTCCCCGCCGACTCGGAGGTGTTCGCCCGCGCCCGCGCACACGCCACAGCGCAGGGCGTGTCCAATGTGACCTTTGCACCTGGGGACGCATGCGACCTAGAGGGGATCCCAGATGGCTCGTACGACGTCGTCCACTGCCATCAGGTCTTGCAGCACCTGCCTGGGGACGGGGCTATGCGTGCGCTCCGTGCGATGCGCAGGGTCGCTAAAAAGGGTGGGTTGGTGGCGGTCCGGGAGGCAGACTCGGGGACGTCCGTGCGGTGGCCTGAGAGCGCGGGGATGACAGCGTGGAGATCGGCGTATCTGGCCATGACGAGGGCGAACGGGACACAGCCGGAGGCGGGGCGGAGGCTGGTGGCATGGGCGCTCGAGGCGGGGTTTAAAAGAGGGCAGATCGAGGCAACTGCGGGGGCGGTGTGTATTAGTGAGGCCGGGGAGAGGGCGTGGTGGGGCGAAATGTGGGCGGAGCGAACAGTGAGCTCGACATTTGCGGGGCATGCAATTGAAAAGGGAATTGCGGGCAGGAAGGAGCTGGAAGAGTTTGCGGCGAGTTGGCGGGAGTGGTCGACGAAGGAGGATGGCTGGTTCGCACTCTTGCAAAGCCAGATCGTCTGCCGCGTCGAGTAGCTCACGTGACCGTATCATCGAGAACGCGGCTTGTGTTTGTACTTTTGCCACCTCATCCATCCGTGTCAGACGTGCTGAACTTGGATAAATATCACGGAGCGTAGAAATGAACGTGGCGGGAAAGGCTGAAGCACATCAGACGAGCGTTTGGGCAGCTGTCGTCAGCAAGCCCCTGAACGACCCTAGCAAAACTACATCTTTTTTCTGTCCTTTTTATTTACACATCCTATCTCATGTACTCCTTCAGCGTTTTCCAAGGCGAACGAATGAAAACGATGTAGATCGTGAAGTGGGCTTTCGTCACGCTGACATCACAACACATCCACCGTTCGCACCCTCTCCACAATCTGCGTCAGCCCAAAGTTCTCCAGGAACCGCACCGTCCGCCGCGACCCGCTCGTACACCATCATCCCTTGACCCACCACGCGCACCTTGAACAACAGCGCTCCAAACAGCTGCCTCAGGCGGGCAACTAGCCTGCATGCCTGCGTCTCTTTGTCTATCGGCAAGGGTGGCACCGGAGAGAGCGAGGGCGAGCGACGCTCGGAGATAGACGACGGCACGTGCGATATCGCGTCGTCGATCGCCCCGTCCTCGAGGGTCATTTCGTGATCGATCGCTTCCTCATCGCTTCCCTCGACTCCCTCGTCCATCCCATCGTCCACTGTCCTCGAACGTCCGACTGTGTATGTCCTTGTGCTCCAAGAGGCTCCTCAACCACGGGTGCACGAGGTAGTGTCCCACGACTGAGGTCTGCTTTCGTCTTGATCTCCACCCTTCCGAACGGTTTCGTATTCGTTCGATAAAAGCGAACCGGTCCATCATGATTTGTGTGATGCAATGTCAATCGCGGGACTTGGAACATGATACATACGAGAGTCATCCGGCTCTCTGCAAACTTTGGCGAAGGAAGGTTCAGAAGCCGGTCATACAGCCTGAGTGCTGCATCAAGTTCGAATGGGGAAGAATGAGAAGCAGCGACGAATATGTCCAAATCGTCATTCGAGATCGGTGCGGGGAGGTGTGATGAGACTGGTCCGTTATACACGGACACATGAGCTGGTAAGCAGCTATTGAATGGGCCAGAGTCACCAGTCCATGCAAGACACTGACATCGAGTCATGACATTTGCCAGAAGACGCCCGAGGGCACCCTCTCCTTCGCCATATATTGCTGGTATTCCAGAAGCGGAGAAAATCCTGAGGAGAGAGTATGCTTCATCTTCTACCAAAGTCGTCTTTCGGGTCGAGGCGAGTCGCAGCTTCTCTCGGATGCTCCCTAGCCCAGGACGAAGCGCCATCAATTCCTGTGCAGACACTCCTGTAGCTTCCTCCATCTCCGTAATCACCTCCTGGGACCCTTTGTGGTTTCGAAGCTGCAGATTCAGATACAAGCTCCAATCTTCTGTGTAGAACATCACAGTCTTGGCTGCAACGTACTCCTGGAGGGTCCACGCTCTTGTATTCCATATGCTTCTCATGAGGGCACCATCCTGCGACGAGGAAACACCTCGGAGGTAGATGATTGTCAGTGCAGATCCTTGGTACCATTTGAACATCGCCACAAGGGCTTCCTGCATCACGAAATTGTCTGATTTGTTTATGCAGCACGTGTCACTCCAAGCCCACATGAATCCATGGTCCCGAACAATCTGACAGAACCATCGCAGCTTGTTATGCGTTGGTGATGGTTCTAGCTTGTACACCGAGGTGAGAAGCATGTCCTGGAACAATGGCTCTCCGGATTCCCACTTGTGTGACAACATCACATATCGGAAATACTGTCGTACTTTGCGCTTGATCCGGGCATAGTCGATACGTGTCGTCATGGCCGAGACGAGTTCTTGACAGGCGACTGATGATTGGAATATCGACTCCAGACCAGCTCGGTTATACATACAACACATCGGTTGTGTTGATAAGCTCGCACGGTAAACGCCGGGTAGTCTGTTGGACAAGGGTGTGAATTGCTGCTCGGGTGCTCGACGGGTGAATGTAGTGATCACCGAGTCCTGTCAACAAACGTGAACACATCATTCTCATCAAGTAGATTGGGAACTCACGTTGAACTTCTGGGTCAGGTGACTGCTCTGACCTCGAGAACATCTCCTCGAACGCCATAACCGCGTACGCGTAATCGCCGCCTTGGTGTAAAGCTGCATGCTTCGCCTTGTACCCCAGAGGCGACAACGGATCGACCATGACAACCTAATCACTTTCATCAGAGATGTCCTCCGCCAGCGAAATTATGTACCTGATTTGCATCCTCGAGTGCCTGTTGCCAAGACCCGTTCGCCAAGTATGCTCTACTTCCTTTGAGAAGCACGTCTTGCGGAGAGGAGGGCCCCAGCAATAAGGCGACCGAATACTGACCGATCGCCTCGCCATACTGTGTTGCATCCGCGGCAGTATCACCGAGATGCATTGCTCTAGTGGAGCAACGTCGCCTAAAATCTGATAGAATTCATGTCAGCAGCAACAGCAGGTCATAAGTGGCGAGTTACCCATGGCCCATTCGCAGCCCTCTCTAGAGTTGCCCATTTCCTCGCCGAGGTTGTTTGTCAGTTGGCGGAAGGCTTCAATCGCATCGGGTATGCGATTCGCTGAGCAGAAGGCCTCACACAAACACTGTTGTGTCGTAAATTCGACATTATTAAATTTCCACCCTGATATCTGTGGGAGACGGTGATTAAATGCAATTTATACGATGTATCCAATGAGAACTTGCCAGTGAGACCAGAAAAAGTGATCGAGGTTGAAGCGGGCGCAGTTTGGCTCGGGCATCCTCGGATGACTCTATCGCACCCTCGTAGTTGCTGCAATTCATGCGTGAGTTTCCGACGAGAAGATGCATATAGGCCTGAACCAGGCAGCATTCCGAATTGGAAGTCTGAGGGAGCATGGAAATGAGGTCCTCCATACGGGATATCGCATCGGTGTGCCCTCCGGCCATGAACACGATGATAGCCTAGGGACTAGTAAGCTGCCGAGCTGCGCACAGGTCGGAAGTGATGAACCTTGATAAGTAAGAGAAAGGTAACATGGGATGAGTCAAGGTACCCGAACGCGATGTCACAAGCCCGATAGGCTTTGTGTCTTTCTCCGTTACAGACGTGTGCCATGCTCTTGGCGATGTAACCAATGGCGGAAGGTCGAGCTTTGATGGCCTTGACACAAAACGGTGTCAGGACGAGTAAGAGACAGGGAGAAACGTACCATTTCTGCATCAGCCAGCGACGTAGCCCACTCTCGCAAACGCGCCCGAATGAGCGCCCGACCAGCGAGTACATATTTCATGTGTTGGATTTTGAGATTCCGTGATTGCTCTGGTCAACCCATCCGAACTGGTATGCTCCCATGCATCAAGGATGGTTCTATTGATATGAAGTTCGGGTTCACGGAAGGAGGGGAATGTGATTGCATACTATGCACGAACATACTCAGGGAAATCAACTGAGACAAGTGCGTTACCTACGGTGATGTGAGGCTTTTAGAGAACAGTCAATGTGATGCGGTCGTCGACGAAAGTAATGGATCTTACCATGGTGGAGTCATGTGGGACACCTATGCGGTGCTCTTCTTGTCGTATCTGCTTACTACAAGTGGGGGCCTGCCGGATCATTCAAATGGGCCATCGTCTGATAATACTTGGTGCTTACAGGGATGCTGGACAGACTTTCAATCCTGATTTTCCCCTCCTTTCCTCCAATCGCGATTGACCTGTCATCTGGTTATATTGTCATCGAACAAATATCTTCAGGATGCTGAATTTGGCCAATCTCGGAACCAGATGCCGAGTCCCAGAATGTGACTATGGTTTGTAGCGGATGCAATAAATTCTCCGTGCTTTGGCACTGCAATGCATGACCAACGGTCAGGTTCTTGGACCGGCAACTGGGAGAGTGTT
>JBBPUA010000304.1:0-22025 GCA_038094355.1 Afroboletus lepidellus | reverse complement strand
AATAAGCACGTCAAAGCAAATGATACAGACCTCGAAAGCGATGTGATCACTCCCAAGGCGGACTTCGAGTTCTTGCTTCCCGACAATGTTTTTCTTTGGCCAGTTTGTGTCATCTTCCCTGGAGGTACGATGAGCGCAATGAGAACACAACATAACTGAGGTGCTTACTTCGTAATCTCACTGGCCTCTACGATGCGTTTGAGCTCCTTGACCACCAAGGGCCCGACCCACACTTGAAAAGACATGAGTCGAATAGGGAAATAGGGCGGGAGTGCCTACTCACTTTCTTTGCGGATGAGACTGTCGTTTCTGTAGTTCGAGTTGTTCGCATATCGGAGACGACCATGTGAGTACTCAAACTCTAGAAATTCGTGTCCATGTTTTCCTGAATGGCCCGTGCTACGTGGAACGTTCAACCCTGACGCTGTCTGAGAAATACCTGTACATACTAGTATCTGGAAGAAGATTAGTACCCCGCGTAGTGTACGTCGGACGCACGTACCTCAGGTAGAATGGGTCATTGTCGTGCGAGCTCATCGTGGATGGTGTTGAAAACGTTGAACGCGTCTCGCTGACCAAGAACAAAACTCGCCAACGATCCGGACTTTGCCGGATCTGGTGCACGAAATCCCATTCCTTCAACCCGGTCTTGTCTCGTCACTAATATGTTGGCTCGTTCGTCGCGGACGCCATGGACGGCGCTGGCAAGATGGGTGCGGTATAACAGCAACAGTCCCCCGTAAGTCCTCCGTTCCTCGTCCTACCCAGGCGCGTCAAACCATTTTGCAGGGCTACTAGACCGCCGACGACAGAGGAGAACGATGTGGCACCCGTCGTGTTCTCCGAGGCCGACATCGCCTCCATGGTCATCCCCGGACGCGCCCTGTACCCTCCGACGACGATCCCCCGCACGCACGGCATACCCGTCGCTGAAATCCACCTCCGCGCGCACCACCACCACCCGCTCGACCTCTTTGCCCACTTTGCAGGGCACGCCGCCAGCGCGCTGGGCATCCCCGCGACGCGCCCGATACCCCTCCCGACACAGCGCTCGATGTGGACCGTCCTTCGGGGTCCATTCATACACAAGAAGAGTCAGGAAAACTTTGAGCGGCGGGTGCACAAGCGGGTCATCAAGGCGTGGGACGCGGACCCGGTCATCGTGGATAGGTGGGTGCGGTACCTGCGGAAACACCAGATGCCAGGGGTTGGTATCAGGGTGACGACCTGGGAGAGGGCACCATTGGGTGTCGGTAAACAGATATACGAGGAGGCACTGGAGAACATACGCCCTGACCCTGAGGAGATCAAGGCGTTGGCGGATAAGATTGTGGAACAGGAGATGTCGGCAGCGGGTGAGGGTCAGCAGTCCCCCACCACGCCCAAGCTGTCATGACATCGTTTGGCTGCACTTGCGACTCTACTGCACTCCCACTCACATTGCATGTAACTTCGTCCATAATACACTCTAACCGAAGACTTGATATAAGTACAAGCCGGGCATAAACTAGAAAGTAGATGGTAAGGTGGTCAACTTGGGTCATAATCGGCGAGCTACGCCCGTCACTTTTCGAACTGATCTTTGACGTATTGTCGGAGGATATTCATCACTTCGCGTTTCACCGCCGGAGGTATGCTAGCTGTGGTTGTCAAGTGAGACGTGCCATGCCAGTCCTCACCGACATCGACGTACCTTGTGCGGGCGGGGTTATCTCTTCTAGTATCTCCCGGAAGGACAAGGTGTCCATCGACCGCGCATGTTCTGGTAAGCGCTTCTGTCAGCCTGTCTCAGGCCATGAAAGAAAACCAGATATACCATTGGCGCGGTGACGCATCTCATCCACCCATCCATGCTCGGAAAGCTTGGACCCAAGAAGACGGAGAACCCTGGCGACGGTGAGACTCGAAAACAGTCGAGAGAAGTCATAGACACCTACCTGTCCCATTCTCCACTTTCGACCATGCGACGATGGATCTGGACGTAGAATTCGTCCGTCTCCGGCATCGACTTGGACATGGCTGGTGCACCCTCCGACCTGAGAGACTGAGAGTGGATTTCCGGATCGATTGTAGGCAATGGCTGGGTATGAAGTGGGGCGACGATCAAGTGACCATGTGATCGCGTCGCGCGACCAGCGCTGTGTGCTGCTACTTACGCCAAATACGGAGACTCACAACCATCTTGAAGCAGGCGCAACTCGAACACTGGTATGTATTGGCAGTTCTAAGTGCAGATTAACCATTCTTTGAGCAGGAAACACAGTACAATATGCATCGGAAGGACAGCACAGGCGGTTCAAAAACATGTACAGAGGATAGCGCTACAATTCATGCAGTAGTTAGCAAAACAGAGGTGAGCAAAGCCATGTCTAAGGAGAGGGCAAGAACGAAGTGAATACAGTGAAAGGCGACTAGAGGACGGAAACTGCACGAGCAGGGTCAAGGATCGCCTTCGGGGGTCTGCTGAGCGCGGCGGTAAATTTCATCGTCTAGAAAAAAATCGTCGTCTCCGTCTATATGACTGCCTTGATGGCAGGCGGCTGCGTGTTTCCACCTGCACAACTGAGTTCGCGAGCATCGTCATGACCTCGTTGGTACGTACCAGTAGAGCTCTTTTACCTACAATCCATTAGCCCTGCACAGATCGACCTTGAAGCTTGCGAAGACTCACCTTGATATCGATATCTTTGATGCTTTCGACGAGTATCCATTTGTTGCACTTGTGGCATTTCCCTTCCTGTATGCTTGTGCGTTCGTTCTTGGCCACATTACGACGCTCGACTGTTCGGAAAGCGACAGGGGGAGAGAATGGACGCGCAGAAACGGAGGAAATTCCTTGACAAGCATAACGAAGGAACTATGCGCGCAAGTTCAACAACATACCGTGGGCGTACTGCAAGTGGTAACTAGACGCGTCGTTGATTTAGTATTCTTACCCGTGACAAACACGACTCTGATTGAGGTGCAATGTCAGTCGAAAGGATGGTTCCACCACCAGACACGGCACGGACCACTTATAGGCAGAAAACTTCATCGAGAGCCAGACAGCCTCACCCTTGCCACCACGAGAGGGACTCTCGATGCAGACTGGGCAGACGCCGACTTTTGCGGCTCCAGATCCCCTGACAAAACGGGGTGTGTACAGATCGAGTGCGTCGCGCGGTTTATTATAGATTCCCGTCACGCGCTTAGCACCAGCTGAGAGCAAAGGAAATCTGGAGGTACGTTTGACCATGTAAGCATTTATCAAATCGCTTTGCAATGCATAAAACGAACGTTCCGTCATCCAGTCGCAAGTAAGAACAGACTGGAAAACGCAGATAGAAATGAGGAAACTGTGGATGGTAAGATATATCAGCAGGAAGTCGTCGTCGATTCAATGTCCCGAGGGAAGGATCAGTATTGGTATGGATTGACTCGAGAGCGCCAGTAGATCGTGTTTTCCTGCGCTTCGTCGGTATATCGTCGCCATCGCGGCTTTGTGGGCCTCTCTTCCGGTTGCGTTGAGTTTTGCCCTTCGCAGGCTGGTAATCTGAGTCGCGAGAAGGAGGGGAGGGGTTTCGGCCGCAAGTCGGAGTATGTCGGATATTCGATTGCCTTGGATCCTCGTGTCTTTCTACAGTCGGAGATGTGGGCGGAGAACTACCTCGAATGTCGAATCCATGTCCAAAAGGGTCGGAAGAGTCTGGAGATGAAAGTGGGGTAAGATCCGACAAATTTGACAAAGGTGATGAACAACAATCTTGAGATAAAGAGGTCGACGGAGGTGTGCTAGTTTCGGCAATCACAGATTCATTCGCCGCTGCAGAGATGAATCTATCGATCAGAGAGACTCGTACTGGGGCACCTTGGGGGTCCTGAGAGGGTGTACCATAGGATATCATCGACGGGGTTCCACCAGCAGTCGAGAATGTCGGGGAGGAGTAAAACGAGAAATAAGGATTTCTTCGTGCCACGGGGGAGATCTGAGTGTTGACACCATCGCATTCTCGAGAAAAGTCGTCGCCAGCAAATTGTCGCTCGAAGGGAGAGTTTCCTGGTTTTTGGGAAGGTGGTGATATTTCTGGAAAGACTAGGGAAGGAACTTGGGACACTGGCAAAGGGCTCGGGGAAAACACCGTTTGGATATTCGCTATAGAAAGGGAAGATGTTGAGGGCGTGACGAGAGCGCGCGGCGTGCTCGTGATTGACGGATACGTGTCCCAATTGGGCCAAACCGACAGGGTATTCATCTGTGCTCGACGAGGTGTGGACGACCTCGAAAAACATGTTACAGTGTCCTGGATAAAGTCCAGAGAGGGTGTTGCCTGATAGATTGCGTCGTCCTTGTACAAAAGCAGGATGTCGGCCAGATCAGCGCAGATATCATTAGCGAAGGGCATCATCTACGCTAGAGGATGATCAGTTGAATATGTATGGCCACGCCCGTCAATTACCTGTCAATCCGATGTGCACGCTGATCTGTCTGGGCAAAAGTCGTGAATCGCGATCACTACAAAGATCATTGCCAACCACGCGGAGATTGAATGTTTTGGTCTCCGGTACAATCGGCATCCCGTGCCGACAACATTGCTTTCACCCTTACGCTCGTTATGGTGCTACTCAACTTACTCGCTGCCGGCGCGCTCTTTCTCGCGTCCGTGCGGCATGCCAGGGCGTCTGCGCTGACTACCCTCATTGCTCCCAATGAGCGCCTCTGCTTTTACACCGACGTGGACAAGGCAGGAGAAAAGATTGGGGTACGTGCCCACCAGCGCAGACATACGACATTGTTGACCGTGTTTCTAGTTCTACTTTGCAGCACGTATCGACCCACATCGTTCCAGTCAATTTTCCTCACAGTACCATGTAGGTCCAAGCAGGAGGCTCTTTCGACATCGACTTTGACATCAAGGATCCCAACGACAAACTACTTCTCGACGGGCAACGCGAACGTTCGGGAGATTACATCCTAACCGCGAATACTGTCGGAGAATATGCCTTTTGCTTCGAGAACGACATGTCCACGTTGACCGACAAGCTGCTCGACCTCGACCTCGTGGTCGAAAGCGAACCCCGGAGGGAAGTCGCAGCCAAGCCGGGTCAGGTCTCGGACCACACCAGCCCGATCGAGGAAAGCATCTATCGGCTCAACAGCATGCTCATGAACATTAAGCGCACCCAGAGACAGTGAGTGTTCCTGCTGGACGTGTCGAGACGATTCCTTACGCGACCGTAGCTTCCACACGCGAGAAACGCGAGGATTCTCGTTGGTAAAATCCACTCAAAAGTAAGCATATAGTCTAAGTAGGCTTTGCGTCCAACCCACCATATACGCAGCCGTTTGTTCTGGTACGCCGTCTGCGAGAGCTTGGGTGTTGTTGGGATGGCAGTGTATGTAATTCTGCGCAAGAACCGCAATAGTAACCTCTGACCATAAATCAGTTTACAGGTATATGTTCTGCAAACCTTCTTTACCAAGACGGGTCGTCGGTACAAAGTATAAGATATCCATGTACCTGCCTCACAGCCTTACTACGAACCCCAAAGGCCTAATACCTCTATCTGAGTGGCGGCGTGACCGAGATAATAGCCGTCATGCTACGGTCCAAACACAAACAACTACTGGGAAGCGCTGGTTGTACCCGATGCGTCCGCCTCCACAACCGGAGGCTTAACCCAGGTCGATATTGGACGAATGGCTATGCGACTCACGGCCAAAAGATGCGCGACCTCTGGAATAGGAGGATCTGGCGCGGGCATGAATTATTCGTGAGCCACTCTGAGCCCTCAGCAAGGTTTCTATGGTACCCTTCTTCTCCTGCAGTGCGTGAAGCCAACGCCCACACTGATGGCCAGCTTGTGCCATAACTGACGCCATCAACTTTGGGTCACGTTTCTGCTACTGTGCGCGTGCCCGGTCCAACGTTCCATACTAGTCAAATTTGGGGCGGGGGACATCTTGCCTCACTCTTCATCGGAAGAGAAAGGGACGGAGTGAGTGAACTTTAAGGAGATTCAGCGTCAGATAAGGCGTTCGTTCCCAGAGGTACGTGAAATAGATGGAAGTCACGGAATGAGTCTGGTAAACTTGAATGCGGGACAACTACTGTAATCTGTAATGAGAGTCTGAGTTTTGTCCGTTTGTTTGCACACCGATTTCGGTGACCGTCTCCACTACCCATGGCCAACGTGCAGACCCAGACAACCATCATTCCCCATAACCAAGAACCGTATGTCACTAGGACATACCCAAGTGAATCCGAGCTCGACGTCAAGCTTCGGAAGGCTGCTCTGGCCCAAGCAGCCTGGAGGAAACGCACGCTCAAGGAGCGTATCGAGATTGGGTACAAGTTCGTGGTGTGTGAGACGATTTCTAGTGTGACTTGTGTATAGATCTGTTCGCAGTCGGTCTTCAAGGATATGGGAGATGATGAGCGAAAAGCCCTGCATCTCGAGCTGACCATGCAAATGGGTCGGTGCGTATTCCGTGGCCCTCGATCTGCGAGATGTAGCTCAGTTGGTGTGCTGCAGACCCTTGAGTCAAGTCCCCGGGGAGATCAGAGGGTTCCTGTCGCGCGCGGAATACATGCTCTCCATCGCCGAGTCCTGCCTCTCGGACGTCTCCCTCAAGGACACCGATCTACCCGGATTCAGACGATACATCAAGCGCGAGCCTCTTGGCGTTGTCTTCGTGATCGCTCCTTGGAAGTCGGTTCACATCTCCATGGGGTGTTCCGACGCTGATCTACGTGCTGCATCCCAGCTATCCGTACCTCGTGACCATTAACTCTGTCCTCCCCGCCATCGTGGCCGGGAACGCAGTACTACTCAAGCCTTCCCCGCAGACCCCTCTCGCGGCAGAACGCTTCGTCGACGCGTTGCACAAGGCTGGGGTGCCGGAAGATCTCGCGCAGGTCTTGCACCTCTCGCCAGGGCTGACATCGTACGTGGTCAAGCACGACCTGATGGACTTTGTCTCGTTCACTGGGAGTGTCGTTGGCGGTCAGGCTGTGGAGCGCGCAGCCGTGGAAGCGGCTGGGTTCAAGGGCGTTGCGCTCGAGGTATTTCCAAGCGACTTATGGGTCGAGTGGTCTTGATTTCGTCGGCAGCTTGGAGGCAAAGACCCTGCGTACGTTCGTCCGGATGCGGACCTCAAGTACACTGTTCCGGAGCTCGTGGATGGTAAGGTCGCATTGACGCGTTCGGCCGTATCTTAATTCGCCTGCGAAGGTGCCATGTTCAATTCGGGGCAGAGCTGCTGCGCAATCGAGGTAGGCAGGTCGTCAAAATCTTTCCATTCTTCTACTCATTTTCCCCAGCGCATATATGTACATGAATCCGTATACGACGCATTCGTGGCCCAATATGTCGACCTCGTCAAGGTGAACATAGATTACTCTTGAATCCTGCAGGACTCACACTAACCATCAAAAGAAATATGTGTTGGGTGATCCGACAAAGTCAGAGACTTCGCTTGGACCCGTCGTTAGTGTGGCGAGTGCTGAGAGGATTCGCAAACAAGTTGCGGATGCAGGTGAGGACCTTCCAGTTTCCTTACCGTCACGATGACCTAATAAAATATCTAGTCAAGATGGGCGGTAAGGCTCTCATCCCGGAGGATCTTTTTCCAGCAGCTGCGCCGTGAGTATGCAATAGCGTGCAACCATCAGTCGTCAGACACTTACTCAAAATAGTGGGACTGCGTATGTCGCGCCACAAGTCTTGGTCAATGTTAATCACAGTGAGTCCGCCAGTAACAAGCATGGAATTCACTAAGGTGATCTATTGCCTAGCTATGGATGTTATGATGGTAGGATACTCCGGACGTGGTAATGTGATTGTCGCTGAAAAACTACCATAGGAGGAAACGTTTGGGCCTGTTATCGGCATTCAAAAGGTCGGCCGTGCCCGTTTCGTGATGCATCTGCAATGCAAGGCTTTAACACGAAGGCCCCAAACAGGTGTCTTCGGACGAAGAGGCCATTAAGCTACTGAACGATTCCCCCTACGGACTGACAGCCTCCGTGTGGACGAACGTGCAGGAAAACCCTGATTCAGAAAGAGCGTTCTTGCACATCGTTGACGAATTGCAAACTGGAACGGTGTTTTTGAATAGGTCACTTCCTCTGCCAAGCAGATTGAGTAGTGTTCTCATCGCTACAATTGATAGATGTGATTTCCTCGATCCTGCGCTCGCATGGACTGGCGTCAAGAACAGTGGACGTGGGGTCAGCCTGAGCAAGTTCGGTGCGTGATCCTCTTCCACCTGATAGGTGAACCCTGGCAAATATTGTTCACTCCTAGGCTACGACCAGCTCACGCGCGCAAAATCTGTGCACATGAAGATCAAGACGAATTGATGGCTTAGTTACAGGGCTGATACAATTGTTGTAACAATAATACCGGCTTGTCTATCATCTGTAACCACCCGTTCGACAAAGCCTATAGAATGAAAGTTGAGTCAATCTATCGGTACGGATCGATATGAAAAAGATGGCGATCAGGACCCTCGAGCGTATGATAGAGGGCCAGGGTAAAGGTTCCTCAAAGAGCAGGAGCACTCAGTCTGGTGCACAGCAATGAAATCATCACAAGAAAAGTAGTAGTTCAAATCCAAGAAGCTCCAAGTGCTCACCTTGCTTCGTTCTTTCACGACGCTGTCTGGTTCAACGAGGCGAGGGCGAGGAATAAGACAAGAAAGAAAAAAAAGTAATAATATTATCACGTGAACAAATGCGTTATTTGTAAGCCACCAAATGCTTTCCGAATGTTCGAACCCCAATCCTAATAACCCACTGGCAGGCTATTCATCCATGATGAAGAAACATCGGGTACCCCTTCAGGTTTTTTAACAGCCAAAATTTTGCTCCCCACTGAACAGATATCTGGTGAGTAACCTTGACATGCAATGGGTAGGTAAACAGTACACACTCCTGACTCGGGGCACCAGCACAGTTACGGCGGTTAGGAACCGCATCCTCCGCAGTGGGTAAAGCAGCTGCAATGGCAACAAAGCCAAGGAGCATGAGTGCGAACTTGTTGAACAACATGATCAAGCAGAGGTGAACAGTAAGTGAGAGTGGTGAGGTTAATTTACGAGACCAGAACCTCCATCGCTCATTTTAAAGGTATAGCAACGTAATGCGGCGTGGAGAGAACACTGGTGGGTCGGGCTTCGCTCCATTCTTAGGCACCATCTCTCATCATAGGGTTCATTGCTCCACTCGCTTACGGCGTCGCTGACACAGCACTTTCAACTCGCATTTTGCACTAGCTGTGCGTTACCAACTTTCAATTCAGACGCGCCCTCTAGCCTTAGAGGCCAACACTGCTGTCAGTCTGGGAGGCGTTTTGACAATGCCTGCGTACGTCTGTCGAATCTAGTGACTTCCAGAGCGAAGGTTTGTGACAGGATGATTACAAGAGTGCGACAGGCTAAAGTGTGTACATCCAATTACACAAGAAGCCCACCACGTTTTCGTAATTTGTGATTGAATTACGTTTGGCCTTGGAAAAAGCCGAAGGTACTGCATGCCATGTTGAGTCAAACGGACCTCCGACGGGGCTCTGGGCGACATATGGGAGAGCGATTTGACCTGCGGAAGCACAACGATCGAAGTCCAAAACCCAAGCAGCAATGGGATTTGACATCCGGGACGAACGGTCCTCAGGTGGGACGGCTAGGCACGCCAAAGATCGTAACTAGGATACAAAAAGGCAATGAACTTATGGGATATTTGGTTTGATCATACCCACCGCTGAGCCATCAGTCCGTGATGCACCCTATCCCACCCTCCGTCGAAGCGCATCATCTATCAAGCCCATGGTCAAGTGAACAGTACTTCTTGCCTAAGACCATTGATTGCTGGGAAGCAAGAACGTATACCTAGCAGGGCACGAATTAGCCGATCGACTAATGACAGTTCCAGCCGCCATTAATGAATGAACGTATCTCATGTGCTGCAGCAGGCTTCTGCGGGCATCACCGCAAGAGTGCTGAAACACGAAGCCGGGAGAACCCTTCTTGTGGGAGAGAAAAACCAGGCGAGCCTTTGATCTCCGGCACAATTCAACTTGCGCGCACACATGGTGTCGGCTGATACGCCAACACCTTGTTGACATGGCTCTATGCGACCCTTAGTCCAGTTTCAGGTTGTAAATATATGAACGACCCTGTTAAACATAAGTATCCGACGTGACAGCTGAGATCCTGGCATATTCTCCACAGAACTCCATGATGCACCCGAGCCTTGTGCAGCAATCAATCTCCTGGGTGCACGCCCTTGGCTTCGTTGCTCCGTCTCTCAGACAGTGCGATGCGTCGCAGCGACGGCATCGAAGGTCCAAGCAAAGGGCTTGAGGCTTGAGTTATCGAGCATCCGAACTGTATCCGAACCCTCGTCGCTCTGTACCACCATGGGGCATACTACGGCATTACCCATGTAAGTGGTCCTGACGGCCCCAATGATGTTATCTCTAATATTTTGGACCTCTCACTATACATGGTGAGCCTTGCATTCTACGTGAGACAAGGCACTGTCATACTCTATTGTTAGGCGCGTTCGTCTGGACTTCCCGGTTGAAGGCTAGCCTTGTGAGATTCACGCCGACGGGGGTGGTTCCTTCGGCTGCGAGAGAGACGATCCTAAAGATACCAGATATGAGGCTAGGAGCCATTCTGAGCTTGACTGTGGTGAGGGTATGGCAGTGGTTCGTTTTATAGCCCTTGTCGTTGGTCCTGGCAGTCGATATGCCTCCCACCATCGCTGTGAGCGCGGCTACTTCGTGATGACCGCTTCCCTGGTGGTAAGTGATACTCAGAAATAGGTGACGCTCGACTGAAACGTTGTTGCCACGAGCCGTCTAGGGGAAGAATATCCGCTAGTGACGGGGTCTTGATCTAGTACAATGTGTGATCAGCGTATCTTCGTGTCAAGTATGCATGGATAACTTCGACCCTTTGACCAACTGACCCGCGAAGCGGCAGACGCATTATCTATTCATCGGACAGTGCACAGGGCGGCTGTTGGCCAGAGTGGTATGTTGTGGATTTCTGACGGTACTGCCGTCCGCTATCCCTCCCCTTCTCCAGGGCAGTTCCTTCAGCACACGCTACACAAAAATTGGCTCTGATCGAGGTTGTAAGCCTAGAGTTGTTCAGGTTCACCCATGCACGTCACCAGTCCACCTAGTTGACTTATTGATTGTGATGGTTTTCAGGCATCTGGGATCCGAAGTCAGTGATATGAACGTTAGCATTGAATCGACGCCCCGTGACGCATATATAATTTCCATGAAATCAGATTTTGCACAGGTGGGCTGCAAGTGGGTACTGAAGATATGTTATGAGGCCAGAGCGTCCGTCTATCCACTTTAAAAGGACGCAGCCGCCTGGCGACGGGGCAAGGATGTCTGGAAATGTCTGCCGCTGATGCATCTCGCTCTGGCTTGTTGATCAAGCGTGCGCCATGACATGTGAAACACTGGCACCCAGCGCAGACTCTGTCTCGTCATAACAGTGAGTTTGATGCTAGAAACTCTTCAATCTATGTGGTCCCCGTTATGTGAGGTGTGCAACACATGCCCATCAAATTTGGAAGCTTGCAGGTGGCAGGCTCCATGTGATGAGGCTACGAAGAATGCCTAAGCCACTGGGCCCTACGCTCCGAGATCAGAAAACGGCCCAACATAAGATATGAGAAGTAATCCGTACAGTTAGGTTCACACACGGAACAGGTAAAGCTGTCGAAATCCGAGGCTGGATGGTGGCAAAAGAATCAGGTAGCTGTCACAGTGCATTGTTGAATGATTTACGACAGAGCTCTGAACTGCTCGAGTGCTGAAGAATGATGACTTGTGAGCAATAACTTTTCGTACTAGTCTAATAGAGATCATAATCTCATGTAGCGACAAACTTGATGAGGCAGGCACTGAATACGACAACTCTTTGCGGAAAAGGAATGGCTCGGAACCGGGTGATCATCCAATCACGTGCTTCCCTTGAAATCAGATATGAATAGCTTTTGGTTGTACCGCACTTTGAGTTCGTTCCAAGTATGAGGACAGGAAAGAATGGCGTGTTGACCCAAGTCTCTTGGGAGGAGCGCGTACGCCCCAACGGGGGACCGTCACTTGAATCACCATAATACTTCGTTCGGCGTCACTGAGGTTCAATTCATGTTATCTAGAGGCCCCATCAGCTAAAGTGAACAGCAGGAGTATACCTAGACTCAGGTCAGGACTGGCCTGCTCCCAGCTGCCTGTAGTTCCCACCAGCATCCTAACAGGGACAGTCAGTATATGCGCGGGTGTCATATGCGTTAAAAATCCGCGTTGAACTTGCTCTAGGCTATTCGCCGGGTTGCATTGTGGCCACCGGCAGCAACCTCGTTGTACCGCACGTCTTGCTTGACCTCGCATTTACGAACACGGCAGCAGAACGGCGGGACCGCTATGCAAATGCACCCGGGCTCGGGTCGCCTGGGTCGAGGGTCTTTGCGCTGCCAGGTCGACACCGTCGCAATCTAACTTTGCATCATCCAAGTGCCTACGACTGTTGCGGTCTCACCGGTCCGGTGACGATATATAGATCTCACCTTCGGCGTTCCTTGAGCCAGGCACAGATGAAACGCGTCTCAGCACCAGGACAACCATCAGCCCCGGTGATGAGTTGCAGCACAGTACGGCTTGATGCGTGTCGGATGAGTACTCACTACTGCTGACATTAAATCATGCTACTCTCATCTTGCCGGCAAAATGTCCAACTCACCATGTGGCTGATTGAGTTACCATTGCTGTTGGGTGTAAAAGTCAAGGGATACTAACATTTCAATGCCACCACCAAAGCAAACAGGATGCACATCCAAGTAAGGGATTGAACATGTGCTGCGCTAGGTTCACGACCATTAGACAAGTCTGAACAAGGTCTTCTGATTGCAGAAGGCTACATAAGGGTGACAGACAACAGAAGAAAGAGAAAAAGGGTCTTGATGAGCCAAGGAACGAGCGTCAGAACTGAAAAGTGCAAGGAAAGTACACTACGTGATCGTATCCATATACAGAAAGCGTTCGAGTATCGCGTGACGTAGTTGTCATTTAGTGATCCCGAGACTTTCTGGAGCCTTTGTTAGAAGGCGACGTTGGCGAGAAGTAAACAGTGAAATGGTACCTGTAATCGCCCTCGGCGGCTACGCTCAACTCTTCTATCTCGCCCTGTGCGGACGAGAGTGCCTCGGCAGCAGAAGCAAAGTAAACTAACTGCATAGATGTCAGCAAACTCAAAACAGAGGTACTGGTATCTGCGCACTTGTGCTTTGATAAGTTCGTTCAAGTTCTTGAGGGGCTCGGGCTAGGGCCAATCGTCGGTTTCTAACCAAAAAGAAAACGCACGACACTTACGTTCTCAAGGACAGTCTTCATGAGCGTGATGGCGACCTCTGTCTTCTGCACGAGGTCGTCCTCAGCATTCTCAATGTCGAGCCTAGCTTGCTCCTGCCTAGTAGGGCCAGCGGACTTCAAACTGAAATAACGCGTCAGTATACGCATGATGTACCGAGGGCGAGGCCCCTACGATTGCTTGGCAGCATCGAGCTCAAGCCGGCTGGTGCGTACGGCCTGACGTGCCTTCATGGCGACGTTGATCGAGGTGGAGAGTGTCGTCTGCCAGGGCTGCAGATACTGCACCTGGATGGCATCGTCCTGCTCGATGCGCGCGGTCGCAACGGCGTCCCAGGCACCGGCGTACAAGGCGAGCGCGCGGGCGAGTTTATCGTCGTTGCCACCCGGTGCAGCGTGAAGGGCCGCCGCGCCGTTGGTGGCGGCACGACCGAGTGCGTGCGGGAGGGTCTTGTGCTGCGCCGCAGGTGGGGCGACGGGGTTGGGAGCAGGGAGGTTGGTCCCCTTGAGGTTGGTCGCAGCAAAATTGGTGATGCCGGCGCCGATGGTGGTGGAGAGCTCCGTGATGGACTCTTGGATTTGAACGGGGTAGTCGTACGATTCGGAGTCATAGGCTCTCGTGATCCTGCGGGGGACAATGGAGGTCAGCGGGAGCACTGCCTCGGTTTGAGGCGACGGACTTGAGTAAAGAAAGGTGGGCCTGGCGCAGCGCGTCGACGCGGGCCTCGAGGTCCTTGTACTCTGTGGGGGGTTGGTCGTAGCTCAAGTTCTGTGCCACTCGACTCGCCTTGGGGCAATTCAGTGATGTCGCCGGGTGCAACTTGGCCAAGACGTTCGCGAGTCGCCTGGACGCTCGAGTTGAAGCCCTTTGCGAACTTGTTGGCGGACTGGCCAATGTTGAGGTTGGACAGGCTCGCTTGAATCTTGTTCCAGCCGTCCATGGCGAATGTGGTGGTTGGTGGTGGTGGTTGTCGAGCAAGCCGCTGTCCGGGGGTACCACGGCCATCCCCAGCCAGGCGGTGTCACCAGTCCATCCACGACGCGTCACCTTGATCATCCTCCACACCGATGTACAGACCGTCTGGATTCGACTTCACAAACGCGATACGGTGAGCACGGCCGTCCACGTCCACATCGTCTAACCGATCCGTGCAGCAACCAGTTTTTGGCAGACAAAGGTCTGCCACTACCCAAGGCGACCAGCACCGGTACCACCATCGTCGGATGCATCTTCCGAGATGGCATCATACTCGGTGCAGACACGCGTGCGACCGAGGGCGACATCGTTGCCGACAAGAATTGCGAAAAGGTGCGTACCCGACCGTGTCTGTGCCCTCGCGCCCAACGCCCTCGTCTAGATACACTACATCTCCGAGTCGATTCGCTGCTGCGGCGCCGGGACAGCTGCAGACACCGAGTTCGTCACCGCGTCCATCTCGTCTAGCATCGAGCTCCACGCCCTCTCGACGGGTCGCAAGCCCCGCGTCGTCACTGCCATGACCATGCTCAAGCAACATCTCTTTCGGTGAGCCCCCCTCAAGTACGCGTGTCCGAGAGGCTGAACCCGGCTCACAGGTACGAAGGACACATCGGCGCAGCGCTCGTCCTGGGCGGCGTCGACGTCACCGGCCCTCAGCTCTTTACGATCCATCCACACGGGTCTACCGATAAGCTGCCGTATGTAACCATGGGATCGGGAAGTCTCGCAGCCATGGCCGTCTTTGAGAGTGGCTGGAAGCCCAACATGACGGTAATCCGTTCCATGCTCTAGTGTACGGGGACTGACGGTCACCCCCACAGCGCGAAGACGCCCTCAAACTCGTCACGACAGCTATCTCGGCCGGTATATTCAATGATCTCGGATCCGGATCTAACGTCGACGCTTGCGTCATCACTGCGTCGAGCACCGAGATGCTGCGCAACTTTATCAAGCCGAACGAGCGCGTAGAGAAGGAGCGCAAGTACACGTTCAGAAGGGGAACCACGGCTTGGAAGAGCGAGAGCATCAGAAATTTAATCATCAACGAGCAGATCACACCTGTCACGGGCGAGGCCATGGACGTTAGCTAGTCGCATGTTCTTGCAATGCACACTGGAGTCAATGGTAGAATGTTTGATCGACGGCGCATGCATAAAACAACAAGGCGCTGGAAATACGTTTCACGTACGAGTTATCTATACAATGATTCAAGAGGATGCAAACGAGTGTTGTACACATGCAACGTGCGTATAATATATACCACAAGACCAATGGCCGACTCAGTTTAATGCCGAGTCGGATGCTGGAGATACGACCGCCACCAGCACCGAGATATCTACAAGACGTCAAGACTCGCAGCGACAGACGAACAGCACACTTACCATCAATTTTACCCCCCTTGAAACTCTTGCCTTGTTCCCTCGCACGTCGCGCAAACGGTATTTCATCTTCCACCTCCCCTTCCTCATCCGCAAGACTCTTGCCCTTCCTCTCCGATACCCGTCGCGCCCGCGAGCACAGCGCCTCGCTTAGCATCCCCGCCAATGTCCGCCTTCCAAGCACCCCCTTGCCATTCCCCTGGCCGCCCTTGAGAAATGAACGCTTAAATCTGATCACTTCGTCCAACACCTCTTCATCCCACAAGTTATCGCTCAGCCCATCACTTGCCAGGATCAAAATGTCGTCGGCTTGCACAGGCAACTCCAAGATTTGTGCATCGCTAGGGCGTGCCGACGAGCTCGGCCCAAGCTGTACGGGGGTGTTGAAGGCCCACCACATCTCGGCGCTGCGCCACGCGATGCACTCATCGCGCACGAGCATGCCCATGCAGTCACCCAGATGGGCGATCTTGAGCACTGCATCGTACGTTGGCTTGGGCGAGGCCGGGAGGTTGAGCAACATTGGACGATGCGGAGAGGATTGGGGAGGCGTTGGTGATCGCGAATGCTGGAGCACTGCGACGAGCGCCGTTGATGAGCCCGTCTTCAACGGCACCACCTTGGGTTGAGGTATCACGGGGTCCTCAGGTGGCAGCAAGGAGGCTGGAGCCACAGCATGGCTCGACCCCGTGGCCAGTGGCTGGTCTTCGGGAATAGAACCGAGCATGCTTGACTGCGGGGAAGCTTCGGGCACGACGTGCGCCTTGATCGTTTTTTCGTATGCACGTTCGAGGATCATAAGGATGTCCAAGCCCTCCTCGAGATCCTCGAGCGAGTCTTGGAGTTCCTCGTTGAGCCGGTCGACGTCGGCATGCCATGGCCATGCGTCATTGAGAGCTGTGCCTCCTGTGCGTCTCGGCGAGGCACTACGGGCCGGTGACACTTCTCGTCGCGGTGAAACGTAATCGTTTACTTCAAATGCCTCGGCCGAACAGTGATGCATTAATCGGCGCGCAAAAAGCGCGCTGGGTGAAGGGTCCTGTGAGGACCGTTTCGATGCGCAAGTGTCTGGATTGAGTGATCAGCGGGGACAAGTTCCGTGGGACGAAGGTAAGACGTACCCTTGGTCCGCGACCAACCGCCGACACCGTCGGCGACGCCCATGGCATTGTCACGGATGAAGTAGGCATCCTCGCCGACTTGGACGGCGAGGGAAAGGTCCTCCGGGAGGTCCTGAAAGAGCCGACCGGACCTACCCGAGCCGCTGGCGTGCTTGGGAATTCCATACGCCCCCACGTCCAGGTGGTACCGCAGACGGTGCCGCCTTGCCCTGGGATGTGCGTCCGACTGGTCCGACAGCGAGACGTTGCAGAGAGGGATGGGAGCAAACGATGCGTAGGGAAAGAACCCCGCGGACGGGTAGGCGGCAGGGGAGCCAGGAGGGGCGGCATTGGCCTGGGGGGAGGTAAGGGCGAGCGAAAAAGGCGGCTGACTCGATGTCTGGCCCTGTCCCTGTCCCTGGGGAGAGTTGTGCGAGTGCGGGCCGGTCGAGGCTTCGCCTTCAGCCTTGATGGGAAGGCGCGATGTAGAGAGGATGTGGGGGTTGCCCGGGCGGGAGCTTGGCGGCGGGGGTGGCGGGGCCGGGTCGAAGAAGGCGAGCGGGCCCGAGGAGGGGTTGGCGGTGTACAGCGAGCGAGGCGACGGGGCCGAGATGGGTCGCACGCGAGATATCGCGCTGGCTGACGTCGAGGCGCGGGGTAGTGTCGTGCGGAAGCGTTTGTGGATGGTCTTCATCGGACGCGGTGCACTCATGATATATGGAGATCGTCCACGACGGCGGCGGCGAGGGGGCTGTCGCTGTCAACGACAATGAGCACGACAGATGATGGTGGGGTGGACGAAAGGAGCGGCGTGAAAAATCGATGCCTGGCCAGACTCGGGAGATCCCGGGACGCACATACGCCGATCACCGTGACTAATTCAACTAGTACCAAGTAGATCATACATCAAGCAACCTCGTCCTTGGGCGGGGTATCGTTCACCTCGTTCAGCGCAGCGTCCGCCTTTAGCAGATCCCGCTCGTTCAAGCTCCTCGACGCACCCACCGCAGGCGTGCTCACCCCAGACCCCGCGCGCGACCGAACCTTCATCACCAGCGGGCTACGCACCGGGTATGAACGGACGCCATGAGAACCCCGATAAGAGCGACCACTCACAAGGGATACCCGTCTTCCTCTTCCTCGGCGCGTGGCCAGTTGTACCCGCGATAGTCGCTCGTGTTCAGTCGCTGCATCTGCAACCCCGTAAGCACCACTATCTCGCCCGCCCCTGGACGCCTTACCTCTTCCGTTAGCGTTCCCATGTCCCCAGGGGTTGCGATCCCTGACATGCGAAGACGTGGACTAGCAGGGGCAGATAGCGGCAGGAAACGTTCCATGCTTGGCCCAAACCAGTCAGCCTCCTCGTCCTCCCCATTGGCATTCAGGAACGCGTCAGGGTACGCCCGCCTTAGCGCCAGTTGCCTCGATTTGGAGTACTCGACGCCAAGGTTTTTCCAGTCCAACAATGGGCTCAACCGCTCCACCCGGTTGCGCTGATTAATCCGCTGTCGCCGCGTCTTGTTGGTAAACCCAAACATGAAGCTCGTCAGGTTGTTCACAGAGTCTTCGACGGACTGCATCCGTCGATCAACGATGTAGCATCCTTCGTCTTCTGGTCGCTCGATAAGATCCTGCATAAAACAACCAAATCCAGACAAATTCGTGGTAACAGAAGGCACGCCCATCTGATCCCCGTCAGCCACATCATCATCATCAGCAATATCGGACGCATTACTCACGACAGTACACTCTGCTGGCGTATATCCCCACGGTTCGTAATAGCTTGGGAACACGCCCAGGTGGCATCCTCTCACAAACTCTTCGTAATCAAGACCCAGGATAGGGTGGCTGGAGTTTAGAAAATCGGGATGGAAGATCACCTTGACCCTGTCCGCCGGCGCGTTGAACAGCTTCACGCGACGAAGCTGGTTCAGGATCGGATCGCTCGAATCGTCCACCATGTTGTGCGTCACGATTGGCGGATATGCGTTGCGTTTTAGCGCGAATATCCGCCGCTTCAGCAATACCTGGTCCTCGGCAGATAAGAGGCTCTCGGGTTGGATTTCCGTTTTGCCCTCTCTATAGAGCCCAGAATAAGATTACATCCGAACTCATCATAGTTCGATCATCGACGACACGTACCCGTGGTACCTCGCGCAATGGTCGAACAAACGAGCACCGATTCGGTTCTGTATTTCAGTAACAGTGTCTTTCAATTGTTTCATGACCGCTTGCCCTTTGAGGGCATCTATCGTGTATGAGTTGGTCGCAGCAGGCATAATGATGAACGCCACGACAGTCGTCTTTGAACCAGATTGTTGAAGACGATAATTAAGACCTGTCGGATGATAAGCCTACGATCATGCACGACGATCAGGGGTCCTTACGTGCAAGAGACTCAATAAACATATCCACCCCCTTGTTCCGATACTCGTAGCGGCCAGCAGTGAACATCTTTGGGTCACTTTAGGGACGGATACACAATAGAGCACCGCAGACGACTCACATAGAGCGTATTCTCGAGATCAAAGTCATAATAACCATAAAAGTGTCCCCGCACGAACTCGTGGATCTTGGCCTTGGCGGTGGCGTGCAAGTTTTGAAACTCGTGCATCGCCTGGAACTTGACGACGTTGAGCCCGTTGGGCACGATCCCGTCCGGCTTGCGCTTGAGCAGATGCTCCGCCTCGAACGCCGTAATGTCCGACACGGTCGTGAAAACGTCGCAACAGTGCGCCGACGCGCGCTCGATGCAGTAGCGATGGTAGATGCCACGTTTTCCCGCCTCGTGATCAACGTCGAAATACTGCATGTTGTTGTAAAAGTCGACATTGCCGGCGCAGAGGTACCGCCCGAGGAGCGTCGCGTGCGTCGTGAACACGGTCGTCACGTCAATATGCCTCTTCCGGCACAGCGGGATCGCGACGCCGGCCTGCCACTCGTGAAAGTGGGCGACGACGGCCGTGTGCTGCTGTAGCGAGATGTACTGTAGGTCGTCAATCGCGGACGTCGGGTCAAGTCGGTCAGCTAGGCAGGCCACTGGTCGCGGACGACGACGGATCAGACGTACCTCCCCGAGGAACCACGCGATGAGGTAGCCGAATATGATCGTGTCGTTGGTCTCGGTGTCCTGCGGCGGGGACGGGATCCCGGCGAGGTTCCACAGGTCCGTTTTCCACTCGTCGAGTCTGTGGGAAGCGCTCCCGACGTCGAACAGGAGCACGCGCGGCGCGCCTTCGATCAGCCAGCGGCCGTAGAGACACTTGACACCCTGGGTGCGCATGTGGTCTAGCGTGGCTGCCAGCGCGGGATCGGAGGGCTCTTGGGCCTCGACCTCCATCGGGGCAGTCTTGTATATGAGGGGGCCAACGAGGGTGTATCGATCGCCGTACTCTGCGACGGTGACGGGGACCTTGGTTTTGATGACGGTGTAGATGCCTCCGACCTTGTTCACGACCTCCCAAGCACATTCAAACAGAAGATGATTCTGCACGTCGCGTTTGGGTGGTTCTGGAGTTAGCTCCGAGTCTGCCATGGTCAGGAATGTGAGGGTGAGTGGTCAAGAGGTGGAGCGGGCGGCGAGCGGGTTCAAGAGTTTGGCCTCATAAGTCACTCGGATCGGGGAAGCTCCAACACACGTGAGCAAGATCTCAATGGGTTTCCCTAACGAGGTAACTAGCCGTATATCTATCAGCGGAACAACTACATACGAGCGTCTCCCCGGCAGAACGTAGGCAAGAACCGCTACGGCAAGCGCCGTTACAGATGTCAACAGGGTGACTTGCTGCTGTCAGCGCAGACCAGAAGCGAGGCCCGAACCTGGTTGCTGGTCAAGACAATCATCTTCGACTCGTTTTTTTCCGGAACAGTATCAACTTCTCTCGTCTGCAGAGCAGCGTGTGTTGCAGATCCGAGGAGGGAATCGAGTTACCCGATGATCGTAAGAATGGCTGTGATAACAGACAGAGATTAGGATTCCCGCGGTGGTACCCAGCCAATCAGCGTAGGGAGCTAAATGGAGTCAGATGGACCACTCGGCTTGACTGATGCTGTTTCTCGCGATCAGGCTCGCAAATTGGGCGAGATCGACAATGTATCCCAGATGCTGCCGTTCGCCCGGTTGCAGGCATCGGCTCGAGGGTGAGGGTACGTTACGTGTAGGAACAGCCATCTTCCTACTTCATAAGGGCTGTAGAGGGGTGAGCAGAGAGACGCACTCCCAGAGTCACAAACAGGGTAAAGGCCGTCAGTCACAGCCTGCAAATAGGACACACCGGCCGTTGTGGCATACATCACTGGCAGGGCCACGTGTGGCCGCTAGCAAGGAGAGAGAAGTCTCCGCGATAAAGTTCACGCTCCATGTAATGTGTGAGATGAACGCTACGACGCTGTTGTGGCAGAGGTGGCATGCAGCCGAAGTCCTGATATCCTGCCTCAACCTGGGCTTTGAGCATAGATCGCTTGCCTTCGTCAAGCCGTTTGTGCAATAGAACGGCATGCGACGACTCACTTGCTTTGGACACCCGCCGATAAGACACAACGACAGACACCGCGCATCGTCATAAACGAACACCTTCGCAGACCCGGAGGGTGACTACTTGCAGGTTGGCTCCATTTATATTCAGACAGGAAGCAAGGACATGCCAACCACACTGCTGACCCTGTCGCATCCTGTAGACTGTGCCAGACATAAACACGTTTAATAAGCTCATGTACCCATTTTGGGAGGCCTCCTGACCGTGGGCGCCAGATCCCGCCGACCGAGCGGCTCGGTATTGCTTTGCTTCGTAGTTCCACGTTGCAAACATCTGCACATCCGGGAGCGTGAACGCTAATGAATCCTGTCCATTGGCCATGCTACCATCCTTGCCTTTCTCACCTTGTGCGGCAGACGCAAGTGACGAGTTCCAAGGAGCAGGGACGCCCGCATCATGACAGTGTTTCTGCAAACCGCGTTCCGGACAGGGAGGCGTGTAAGACGCGTCGTGCGCGACAGAACAGAGCTCTGCATGCACATTAACAACGCATTCGCGCACGGAAAAAGGAATACACGTACCAGGAGGCCCTGGCGCGAGAGCTCAAGCAGTCTCGAGGCCTGCTACGAGGCGAGAAGGACGGACCGGGGCGGCGCGGGAAAGAGAACCAAAGGCTTGTCCATGTCGCGCTCGAGGTCCTTGCCCTCCAACATAG
>JBBPUA010000303.1:0-22040 GCA_038094355.1 Afroboletus lepidellus | reverse complement strand
ACCATCGCATAGCACTTTATTCACGAGCAAGGCGTGTGTCACAGAGACCTCAAACCCGACAATCTACTCCTTGATGCAGCTGGAACGCTCAAAATATCTGACTTTGGCCTTTCTGCAGTCTATAAACAAAAGGAGAGGACGCGACCTCTGAGCGAGGTCTGTGGCAGCTTACCTTATATTGCACCCGAGGTGCGGGGATGTGTTTCGTTCCTTGGAGAACGCACTTATTTGAACTGCGCTGATAGTTGAATTTCGGAGTGCCATATGAAGCTGAGCCGATCGATATATGGGGAATGGGCGTCATCCTGTTTGCACTTCTTGGTGGGAGTACGTGTCGCCCGTAACATGTCGACGCGTCGCCGATCCCTTGTCCAGACACCCCATGGGATGAGCCAACTGAGAAAAGCCCTGAATTCTGCAGGTATCTCTCTGGAGAGATATTCAATGAGGCACCATGGACCAACTTTACTACAAACGCGCTGTGTGCGTCGCCTCTCAGCCTTCAATCATCACTACCAAACCGTTGTAAGCCCTTATTTGTAGCATGCTGACCGTGGAACCCGAAAAACGTATCACCATGTCGGAAATCTACAGCCACCCTTGGTTTAGTAGGTAACCAGGAAGCAGCAGAGGGAAGTCATGGTCGTTCACTCTCATCAGACAGAGCCAACTCGCTACGCGCGGCGTCCACGTACTGGCCGAACAACTCACCCAATCCCTACGCGACAGCGGCGATCTCAAGTATGCGGATCCCGACCTGTCGAGGTAAGTTTTTGCCATCCTACCTACCTCAGGTCAATCCAGCTGCCTCTCCAAAGCTCGTGCAAGGACGCCGACGGCGATGAAATTATGTCCTCTGCGCAATCCCAGTTCACGCAGTCGCTCCTCCTCTTCGTGAGTGGCCCCCCTCGCCACGACATACCCCCCGTTTGACTCACCTCAACACCAGTCCCAGACTCAGAATGGCCGGCGATACACCCCGCAGCTCACGCGCTTCTACACCTCGATTGGACCGGGCATCCTCATCGATCTCGTGAAAGAGAGCCTTGGCGTGCTCGGTGTGAGGTACAAGGACGCGCCCGTCATCGCGGGCTCGCGCGCAGTGCACCGCTTGCGCGTCGGCGGACACGACAGGCGCAATATCGTGTTCAAGGGGTGGATAGAGCTTGAACTATTTAGCTGGTCGCAGGTCTCAGGCGCCTTTTGTTTGATGCAGCGGGATGTGGTGCGTCTTGCTGGCTCGGACCTTCATCCTAACCGCGACACTTTCTTGATAGGGCAATCCGATCTCCTGGAGGCAGTTTTGGAAGGCGTTGATCACCTCACCAGTAGTGTCCCCTCACGTCTTGCGAAAACGCGACTCAGCCAACCATGCAGGGATATAGATCTTCATTATCTAAGGCTGTTGGGAGGGTAGTAAAACGCAAACGGAGTCGCACAGGTACTAAAATAGTGTAGTCACTGAGATGATTTAACATGTTATATGCTCGTGAATTACAACAGAAGGCAACACCGAGATTACATGGTACACTGAATGCAGATGATAAACAGATATCAAACCAATAAGGAAACAAAAATGAAACAAGCCTTCTACACCTCCTGGCTGGCACCCTCCTTCTTCCCCTTGCTATGATGAACATTAGATATCTATACAATCAAGTGAGCCGTGCGAACATACCTCGTCTTGCTAGGTAAGAGCTCGGGGTTGATGTGAGGAACAACACCACCCTGGGAGATGACAACGTCGCCAAGGAGTTTGTTCAATCTGGTACAAGCGCTGAGTCATAGGTTTTAATAGGGGATTACTACATACTCCTCGTCATTTCTAATGGCAAGCTGGAGGTGGCGAGGAACGATACGTTGTTTCTGAAAAATATTGAATGGCACGATGAAGCACCGATGCCCATGGCACACACCTTGTTATCACGGGCGGCATTCCCAGCAAGCTCGAGAATCTCAGCAGCGAGATACTCCAAGACCGCGGCGAGATACACTGGCAATATATGAGAACTACCGACCAACAGTCGAATGGAATGGACTCATACCAGGCGCACCCGCGCCCACACGCTGGGCGTAGTTACCCTTTTTCAACAGACGATGCACACGACCGACTGGGAATTGGAGACCAGCCTTGGCAGAGCGGGATTGTGCCTTGCCCTCAGCCCCGGCCTTGCCGCCAGACTTTCCAGCTTTTCCTGTGGATTCGGCCAGATGAGTTAGGAGTAGGCCATCTCGCAGAGCGCGCACCCTTTCCAGACTAGAAACGACGAGTGTGAAACACATATTCTTACACAAACAAAAATGTTAACCAACCATATGTGTATTGTACAGATATACAAAAGCGGGTGGCAGAGAGTGGTTGATGGTAGTGGTATAAGGTCAAGAGCGGTCGGTCAACAAAATGTGCGCGACCCGCGTCATATATATAATGGCCACGTGATACATACCTGTTTTAGGAAGCCCCTGTTACCTCTTCGGCTATCGAGAACTGCCACTGCTCAACGCAGAAGTCGGGACGAGCGCTCATTTGACAGGAGGTCCCATGGCGCACCACATACACATGAACGGCGAGCGTGGAAGAAGTGGCCTCAGCCTGCTCTCCTAGATGCGGTCTCAACGTACAGGAATATTTTTGGCCAACAACATCGTCTCTGTAAGGCGAACCGAAATTATCAGGCTTCCGGAACGCTAATGTGTACATGTGTAGAATAGTTCTCGAAGCAATCTACTGCATCACTCCTGGCCTGCATTCCATTCCAGGAAAGTCAATTGAAGGTTGATTGGTGATCCGAAACTGAGCGAGTATTCAAACTTGAAGTATTTAAGGCCAGGGTGGAGGTCGCAGACTCACGGTACTTGCCGCTCTAGGCAATAATCAAACAGACGCAACATACTCGCATTCCATCGGACACGCTTGCCACTCCTACAAACTTCGTACAGACCACGGTTATGCAAAGGCAGTCGCAGAGGCATAACTAATCTAACACCATCGGACCACACAGGAGAAGTGAACATCTCAGCGTGGTCATCATGAACAACATATTGGGAAAGGTGCAAAGAGAAGAATGGGGGAAATCGACAAGGACATTATACAAAACGTAATGCCCATCGATCTGCGTCGTACGTGAGACACCTAGTTGCAGAATATGACATAGACTTACCATCGGGCACTTCAAGCTTTTGCCGTAACTCGCCCAATAATCGACCTAACCCAGCGATGCTGGTTGGGTACAATGGGGATATCGTTCTCGTCCTCGTAGACGACCTCGTAGCCATCTCTCGGCTTCACGATGACCGTGTGTGAAGATCCACCAAAGTGGAACATCCCCAGTTCGTCCCCGGCGGCGAGCTTGTTTGGCCACTTGACACCGTCCGTGCTAACCCTGATGTCGATTGTCGACACCTCCACCATTCCGATGGCGATGACGCATACCAACTCGATAGGTGAGGGCGGCACCGTTTCCGTCGGCTTGATGATAACTATACCACGTGCAGCCGCGATGCTGAGCCAGGGCTGGGAACGCATCAAAGCACCGTGGGGGTCGCCGGGCCGGAGGTGTTGGTCACCCTCGGGGGCACCATCATCGGGAAGAGCAGCATAGTAGGTGCCTGGGATCACTGCGGTGTGCACAACCGTACCCTCAATGGGGCTATGCCAATGATGATAGTCCTGGGGAGCGAGGAACGCCTGGTATATCGATCCACCAACGAACTGCTGTGCGCATCCCGACAAACTGTTTGGATTGTTGCCACCGAGCATATCCCAGAGGGAGTAATTCTGCGTCTTGAGCCAAAACGTATCGTGAAGCTGCACATTGTGAGCGGTGCGAACGGAAGTGGACTCGCACGAATTATAAAGGAGATGGAGCCCGGGGGCTTGGGTAACGGGACGCAGCCTATCGATATCATAAATATCTCTGATGAAGAAGTCATCCCACGACAAGTAGGTTTTCTGCGCTTCCTGGGGATCGACATTGTAAGTTTGCTGGAAGGTAAGACGCTTAAGGCCCTGCTCCAACACGGACAAGCCATAGGGACCGAACCACCCTGTCTCGCTCGTGTTGAGCGAAGAGTTGGAACCGGCTTCCTTGTCCTTGAGGTAATCGCCCCACCCTTGGAGCAACTTCTGCATCGCAGAGTTGAAGTTGGGCATACGGAATAAATCGTGGGCTGCGTCGGTGTTGATGAGTAAATCAAGGACGAGGTAGATCGGGATGCCGATCGGCTCGCCGATTGCTTTTTTCGGATCGTCTTCTCTTTCGACTATGTAGACGCTGGGAGGGCCCGAAATGGCGCTGGTGAGAGCCTTCCGCAAGTGCTCAAGGTCGTGCACGCGGAAATCCTCTTCCAGAGGAGCCCACTAGAAAAGGCCTCAGTTTATATTAGCCTGGCGGCATTCGACGTACCGTTTTATCCTTGTTGACTTGCAGGAAAATTAGATCGAATTTTGCCTTCATGTCCTCATCAATCGCTTCAAAGAACTTTTTGACCAAGTCGCCGAGTTCCTTGGTCGCCGCGATAGGATCCGGAGCCTGAACAGCAGCGGTGGGAGCATAAGGGCTGACGTGCGTCCTGAGGAACTTTGCGTGAACCTCGGGGTTCTGGGGCAACCAGCCATGATAACTAGAGCGCTGGGTGACAGCAGACATTGTGATGAATCAAAAGATTGCGGGATATCTGGACAACGTTGGGGATAAAGTGCGATGGCAAAAGTCGGATTTTATACCTGGGGGCTGTTCGGACGAGATGGAAAGGGGACTAATCCAAACTCGAACACCTGACTATCATGCTTTCCATTTCCTACCCACAGAGGGGAGGAAGCAGTTCTCTGCCGTGTGCACAAATACTCCAGATGGATAGTTGATCTAGTTCGCGATTATCAGCGGGGAACCGCTGACCCGCGTAAGGCTGGCGGCATGTGGCGCCGCGTCCGCAACCAAGTTTCCAAGTTCCCACAGCTAGTGCAGATCTTGATCAGATCCCCATCCAGTCAAACCCTGCGACGAACGCAACTTTGCTCTTAGCATACGTGTGCTGGCAAGATGGGCCAAGCGATGGAGTCTCCGTCGATACTGAGACGGAGACAGGAATTTCCACGATAGGTAAACAGGGGTCATCGAACCTGAACAGTGTGGTACACTCAGGGGGAATCATTGTGCTTCTAGTGTGTGGCCGGAGCCTGTATATATAGTTATGACTCACTTGGAGTAAACCCCTGTCGTCTTGGTACCTATGCTTATTGGTCGACCGTCCAGTCGACTACCACCCCTAAGGTTACTTCGGTTCGGCACTTTCTTAAATCACGGAATTTTACTTACTTAATTTATCATCCACAATGCTAGGCAGTAGCTACAAGATATTCTACCCTCTTGCGAACTTGAACGAGCGAGTGAGTTTGAACATTCGTCGGTCCCTTGTGATTTGTGAAAAGGTCTGCCGACCGAGAAGAGCGACAAGAAATCTTAGCGCACGTCCGTGAGAAACATGAATTACACAAGCAGTAAGGTGATATCTTGCAAGACCCCTGAGGGCACCAGCAGTGATTTCGGTGTAGGTCCTTTGAAGAAAAAGATAGTTCTGCCGTGGAAAATGGAAATCGAAGACCAATGAATCGACTCAGGCCCGTTCCCATCCCCGCGACCCTGGATTCACAAGTTACTATCTGGGAGCAATTGAAATGAATGGAGGGCGCAACTCCTGCTGCCAAGCGAACCCAAATCTCGCGGTTGGACAAGCACCTAACCAACACGTCAGAGATACGTACGTATTATAGCATTCTCAATGCTCCACGCGGCGGTAAAATATTCGCAAAATTGGTCCAATACGATTGACTTACTGGTACTTCTGAATTGCTGATCCCCTTCTATTCCCATGACCAGGCGAAGTGATTGTTGTGGAGTAATCCGATAGCATAGAATTGACTATGTCTGGAGGAGGGTACTTTGTCGAGCTTTGACATCAACGGTGGTATGTGCAGACCGGTAAGTGAAGGAGTCGGTCATCATGAGAAGCCCAATTTAATCCCACCTCCGGATGGAACAAAACAAAAAATAAGCACTTCTTCCCTCCTTTTCAGTTTGGATGGATAACTCAGGATCCAGCAAGTAAGCACCCCGTCACGAGGGAGAATAAAGGGTACAAAATTCAATGCACCCCAATCGGTTCTGGTTCATGGTGTAAAATTGATAGCTGGCGGGCCGTGCCATAATAGTTATAAGCAGAACATTCAATTAGAAAGGACTATGACTCAGGGGGACCGCAATTCTCGTGAGGGCGTCAAGCTGAGAGTTGAATCTTGAACCTTCACCGTCACATTACATTGAGAGCTTCACTGTTTCAAAAATGGATAGGTAAATACCTTCAAGAGGGATAATGAAAGGCTTGGAAAGCAGAATCAACAGAGCTTGGGCCAAGCCAAGTAACTGTACGACCTACCAATGGAAATTTTCAGCGCGAGCTATTCAGCCAATGACTGTACGCGGAATGCCAAATCGTTCAAATTAATATTGCTCCTGACTCAGGGCTCGCCCGCCACCCAAGCTATCGGAATCGAGTCATTCATCTGCCCTGGTCCGTGGTTTGGAATGGCGTTTGCGAAGGTGGAATGTGCCGCCAGCCTCCGACCATGCCAAATGAGCTGTCCGTGGATCTTGACGATGTTTGTCTGAAGGAAGCACGTGAGGTGAATTGGAGAACATATCCAAATTTGGACATGACATCCTTGATCCCGAAATGTCCTTGCAGCATCCGGTGAGGTCCCTGCTTAGACACGGCACACCATTCACCCGCTGGTACTCGCCGTCATCGTCGAGCAGTGTCGACAAAAAGAACACCAGTGTTGATGCATCTCTTCCACTGTTGCAGCGGCCGCTTGGCGTCAAGGACCGGCCGGTAGCACACAACAAGTCTTGGAATGACACGAGAAAGGAGCTCATGGACCAGGAAACGCGTCTTCAGCAACGGCAGCATCTGTAAGAATTGATTTGAATGGGCTTTTCGCATGTTCACACCCCCAAGAATAAACGAAGTAGGTAAAGGATATTTCACGGATCTGAATGCTACCCGGAAGCACGGAGGCAAGACATGGATAGCACCCAACGTCATGGTTCGGGAGGACGTGAGTACCACGACGCGCTTGGTTTGTCTCTCGCTGAGAGCCTATCATAGAAAGCACTGTACTTTCCAAATATCTGTGGTTCTCGATTAGACACCCGTGCTCAGACACATACTACCGATATCTGCCGCGGTCGAGTTTCCGTGATTGCCATCCTGTCCACTAGGATGTCAGAGGTACTATATGTTTTCTGTACCACGGTGCCATGACTAATAAATGTCAGGTCCATGCCAACGGGTTCGTCTCTCCGACGAATGCGCGGTATTTATCCAACCCGCTATACCAATATATTCAGATCAACCTGCAGGAAAATCTCCTCAAGTCGTGGTTGGTGTCTCTGTTCCTATCCTCCATTGCCAAGACGGTACCCAAGGAATTGCATCCCACATACTTGGTGTCGAGTCAAAGCGTCGAGTTCGTCCGCGAACCTCTGGGCATGACGAACAAACACGTTGGGTACGTGTACTTGGTGGACGAGAATCTCAAGGTACGGTGGGCGGGCTGTGCGGACGCCAAAGCTGAGGAGACGCGGGCACTGGAGACATGCACGGGTGTTTTGTTGAACCGACTCGAAAAGAATTCGGCTGTGTCTAGCTAGACTCCTAAGTAGATGGTTGTTTGTTCATGTTGGCTACGTGTCTCCCCAGAAAATACACCTTGACCGCGAACCGTACAAGCCATGGCCTCCCCCGTGCAGCAGCTCCCTCCTGGTTGGGTTGCGGAATGGTATAACTCTGCGTCTTGCCCCACTATTTGTGACTGACAATTCTGCAGGAACGTGGAGAACCAACGATATCTCTTCATCGGTTGGCTTCCTTCGTTTGCAACGAATCTCGTTATTGACCTTGAACAGAGACTGCGACTGGAAGATCACAATGGGAACCTCCAGCTCAGGTTCCAACCGCACCGATAGATGCTCAGGGACCCTCCGTTTCCCCTCCTCCGGTTCATGCCCACGCCAAGCGTCGCCAGTACGCTGCCGGCCAGACACAGGCATACTATGGCACAGGCGACGCCCTCCCTGAACCTACCTATGGCACTGTTGGAGTCCAACAGCAACAACCAGCTACGACTCAGCTTTTTACTCCAGGGTTGGCCGCTGAGCAAGGCTTCGCCGGACAGCAACAACCACCATATCACGCACCGCCTCCGCAAGAGCCCCAGTATATCAATGCTCCCGGATTCGGGCAAGAACCCGTTTATTATCCCCCATCAGCACCAATTAATCAGTTGGCGGATCAGTTCGGTCAGATGAACATGGGCCAGAAACCATTGCAACTGTATACGACGAATTTGTTGACGTCCCCTCCCGATCCGCGCGAGTTGGCTCGTCCTCCTCCGGAAATTCGGTTGCCGCCCAATTCGTGTATCACAACGTCGCCTTACGCGAACGCCGAATACAGCTACCAGCGATGTACCCTGAACGCCATTCCGACCACCTCTTCACTCCTCAACAAGTCGAAGATACCACTTGCTCTTGTGATCACTCCTTACCGTACAGTGAGAGAAGATGAGCAGCCTGTGCCATTGGTTACGGATACCGTGATTGCGCGTTGCAGACGTTGCAGAACTTACATCAATCCATACGTTCAGTTTATTGACGGTGGAAACCGGTGAGTCTCCTGCTCTCTCATTCGCGCTTGATTTGATTTCTCACATTTGCTCAAGATGGCGGTGCTGCATGTGCAATATGTCAAACGAAGTACCCCAGCTCTTTGATTGGGATCAGGCTCGGAACCAGCCTGGCGATCGGTGGGCTCGTGACGAGTTAAACCATTCCGTTGTGGAGTTTGTTGCTCCGACTGAATATATGGTTCGGCCACCCCAGCCCGCAGTATATGTCTTCCTCGTTGATGTCAGTCACACGGCCGTCCAATCAGGTGAGAGATCAAACCTCATGCTGGATCACCTTGTTGATCCCTCCGTTCAGGCATGGTTGCTACTGCGACACGCACCATCTTGGAGAACCTGGACCGCATTCCTAACGAGGACGACCGCACCAAGGTGGCGTTCATTGCGTTTGACACGTCGTTGTACTTCTTCTCCATGCCCGTGAGTGGGGAGCCAGGTCAATTATTGGCCTTTAATGATTTCATTTCATGTAGCCTGGGACGACCGATTCCTCCATGCTGGTCGTCTCTGATGTCGAGGACGTATTTTTACCCAAACCCACGGATTTGCTCGTCAACTTAGCTGAAGCCAAAGCATCCCTGGAATCCCTCCTTGGACGAATCAATGATATGTTTCAGGACAATCACACTGTTGGTAGTGCTCTTGGCCCTGCCCTTCAAGCAGGCTTCAAGTTAATGGTATATGTGCCCACTGTGTCGGATCTTCTTTACCTAACAGGACCGTAGGCTCCGATTGGTGGAAAAATTATCGTGTTGTCTGCTTCTCTACCCAGTATCGGTGCCGGTGCTCTCAAAAACCGAGAAGATCCAAAAATTCTTGGTACTTCCAAGGTATGAGTTACTGTCTCGTCGGACAACGGGGTTCACAGCTTGGCCCAAGGAGTCCACATTACTTCAAGCTGCGTCACCATTCTACAAGACGTTTGCTATTGAATGTTCCCGCGCGCAAGTTTCTGTGGACATGTTCCTCTTCAGCTCGGCGTACCAAGATGTTGCTAGTCTTGGTATGTGCTTTTATTATGGACTAAGGATTTTTATGAAACCATGGTTCTGCAGCCTGTCTTCCTCATTACACTTCTGGCCAAACGTTCTTTTACCCTGCATTTAATGCTTCGCGCACCGAAGACGCCATCAAATTTGCTCATGAATTTGGTGAAGTGCTCGCAATGCCCGTTATGCTTGAAGCCGTCATGCGTGTTCGCGCTTCAAAAGGTGGAGTGAATGCACATCTTCTGATACGCTCTCGTTTATACTATCAATTCCAGGATTGCGAATGGCATCATTCCACGGAAACTTTTTTGTCCGATCCACCGATCTCCTTGCGATGCCAGCTGTGCCCACCGACCAATCGTATGCCATCGAAATTCAAATCGAGGACAACATCACCGCGCCGTTTGTTGTGTTACAGACTGCCGTTCTGCACACAACATGTTATGGGGAACGCCGGATTCGTGTTATTACTCTCGCACTTCCCACGACAAGCAGTCTTTCGGAAATATTTGCCTCCGCGGATCAAGTGGCTATCGCGACGTTATTGGCAAATAAGGCTGTGGAGCGGTCATTGACGCACAAGCTGGAGGACAGCAGAGATGCAGTCCTACAACGCATGGTAGATATACTGTCGTCGTACAAGAGCAGTATGACAGCTGCCGGTGCTGGTGCTAGTGCTCAGTTGGCCATCTCCGAGAACCTGAAGATGCTTCCCGTATTGGTTCTTGGGCTTCTGAAGAACGTACGTTTCAGGCTGGTTTCACACTATGGATTGGTAGCATTGACATGCCTTGCTAGGTCGGTGTTCGTCAAAGCGCACAGATTCCTCCAGATCTGAGAGCATATGCTCAAGCTCTGCTTACCTCATTGCCGTCGCAAACACTTGTTCCCTATATCCACCCAACATTTTACTCGTTACATAACATGTCCCCTGAGGTGTGCACGTGTTTTTGTTACTGATGATCAACGCTCACTCGTACGGCAGGCAGGTACAGTTGGTGAGAATGGTGTCATTATGCCAACACCGCTACCTTTGACCTCAGAGCGCCTCGAACGCCATGGTCTCTTCCTCATTGAAGATGGTCAGACAATCTTCTTGTGGGTTGGTCGCGATGCTGTGCCGCAGCTCATCATGGATGTGTTCAATCTTCCTAACTATGAGGTCTTGCGCGGCGGTAAGGTAAGCGTTGTACTATGTCGCCAACCCGACGATCGGAGGATGCAGGTTCACCAATCTCATCCTCTAGATGACGCTTCCAGTCCTCGAAAATCCGTTCTCGCAACGCGTTAACGCCATTATCCAAAAGACACGGGAGCTACGCAGGGGGGTGTACTACCCCCATCTCTACGTGGTCAAGGAGGACGGCGAGCCGCCGTTGCGGTTGTGGGCGCTGAGTTGCTTGATTCAAGACCGTGCCGACGTGTTGCCGAGTTACCAGCAGTTTATCAACCAACTCAAGGACAAGGTCAACGGTGCGAATAATTATTAAGTATAAGCAGATGGCCATGGAGAGGGCGTACCACGTAGAGTTTGACTCGGGCCATAGAGAAGTGGGTGGATAATGAAATATCGGCTGGGTTCTTGCTCCGTTTATTTTTTTTTGTGGCTGTCACGTCACTTTACAGTGTTGAGACTGATGAATAGTGTCAGGAATGGAAGCGTGTGTGCAGACTATCGTTGGCGGTGTCAATTCGGCCAATCCCGATGCCCCTTTGCAGGCTGTCCAACAGATTCGGAAGGCGTTGAACGCCTTTACGAAAGTGATGCGATGGGATGCCGATTCAAGTTTTATTTTCGTCTCGGTTATACTGCAACCGCGTTGTCCTCAGTGTTCGTTGTCATATGCAGGGGGACCACGCGCTTGATACATTTGATGCTCCAACGGATGCCGTGAAATTTCTCCGGACATCACATACCGTTGACTTTTGGAGGCAAGCCAGTGGCCCTTGAACGGCTTCGAATACACGTTGTCGCTGATCTTCTCGCCGCACAGAAGCCCATTGTATGACAGCTCTCCCCGGTGCTGAGTCAACTGCGCCAAGTCAGCCGTTCAGGCGTCGCGGAAAGGTATAAATACACTCCCCTCGACAAGCCCAGTCCATTAAGTACTGGAGCTCACCCCCAGCCTTACGATCATCTACACGAACATCATGCGTTTCTCTCTCTTCGCCGTCCTCTCTGGCCTGACTGCCTTGGCTGTCGTCGCCGCCATGCCGGTTGAAAACTTGCCGCGCGGCGACGACAGCTGGAAGTGGGACGACGAGAAGGACTGTTGGGTGGATCTTGTAGGTGTCTTTCATAACTCGGCCTCCGACGCATACTGATCGAGTGACAGTTGGGCATCTGCATCGAGCTCTAGAGCCAATGAATGCAGACTATACGAGTCGCGGAAAGTGGCTGAATGAACAGTTTGGCGTCCAATGTACTTATCACTTTATTTTCGACGGCGTGTACGGTGGAAGTGGGGATACGAACAAGGACTCACGTTTTAACTTCTTGATCGAGAAATGCTACATACTTTGACGTCTTGACACCTGGTGTGAGATGCGAGAGTGCTCAGCCCATAGTGATACCATCAGCGTTCGCTCTTATACTGACCACTGCACCTGCATCGATATTTAGGACCCCCTTGAATGCGAACGCGAGGCTAAACCATAAATGAATTTTCAGGCCCTTGTTTCGCACAGCATTTAAGTCGGCCTAAAATGTTGATTCAGCCATGGCATGATTCGGCATTGCTGATCCCCGTAATCACCGCCCCGAGGCTTTCTTCTGATGCTGCCCTCCTGTACGCGACATTTCTCCGAGCTTATTCTCGAGCGTGACCAGAACTGTCGGCGTTCCACCGAGCTTGACACACACCTTAAGGCGCCTTCATTTGACCCGGACAGTAGTACATGTACAAAACGAGGTGGCGGACGAAACCCAACGGGGCGCAGAGCGCTGATGGACGTTGCGTTATCCAAGTGATCCTGAAGCTATCTTCTCATTCGGCGGGTGGCACTGAAGATGTACCTTCCTCGGACACTGCTTGACGGCGTGTTTCCGTTATCACAGCCTTGCTTCAACGTCCAAAAGTGCGTATGCATACCTTATGCTGCGAGGATCGCCTCGTCAAAAGATGGAGTCTGGCACTTCCATACAGGTAGCGTGCTCCCAAAGAAGGCAATGCAAATCTATGTCGATGCCGATCCAGCGACGACGTCGCAAGATGCGCGTGTAGTCGTCTGCGTGCGGAATCGCAGTGGCTGTCCAAGTAACCTGTCGTTCACAGTACGGTACTGTGACACCGTCGGGCACGGCGCCAGAACGCCGCAGTGGCTATGAACGACTTCACCCGGACCGGTGAGAACCCGGATTTGACGGCATTGAAGTCTTCGTCTTTATGATGAAGCGATAGATATGGGTTCATGGACGTCATTTCTGGACGAGTTGTGATCTTGCAAGTTGCGACACCGAAACAGCAATGGCGTTGCCTGGTAGTGGGACATCGAAGGCGGTCCATCAGCGACACAATTTACAAAAAATTACACAATTGACAAGCAAAATCATAGCCTTGCCTATTACATCCGCATGTCCGAGCAACGACTTAATCTAGCGATGTCAGCGAGGCGAGTGTTCGAGACTCGAACTTCTTAGCACGGCGATAGAATCTTCCTTTGATTATGAGTGGCAATGAGTAATTCTGCAGGTAGCCGATGATTGATTTGGTACTTGGCACCGCCACACCCATGGGACTTATCTTGACATCCTGGAAGGCGTTGAACGCCTTTTACGAAAGTGATGCGATGTAACGCCGATTCAGATATTATTTGGATCTCGGTTGTGCTGCGACCCCATTGTTCTCGTTGGGTCATGAGTTTGATGCACCAATGAATGCCATTAATTTTTCTCTGAAGATCACGTATAGTTCACCTTTGGACGCAGAACTGTGGTAATTGAACGGCTTCGAAGGCGCGTTGTCGCTAATCATGTCCGCACAGAAGCCATCGTACGAGAATTTTGCCCCAGTTCTAAGCCACCTGGAAAAATATGCTCTTTCTGTCAGTTGTTCCTGGGCGCTCTGGTAGGTCGTTGAAAGGTATAAATACCCCCGTCGAATGCCCCAGTTCACTAAGCACTCGAGCTCATCTCCAGTCTTACGATCATCTATACGAACATCATGCGTTTCTCTCTCTTTGCCGTCCTCTCTGGCTTGACCGCCTTGGCTGTCGTCGCCGCCATGCCGGTTGAAAACTTGCCGCGCGGCGACGAAAGCTGGAGCAAGTGGGACGACGAGAAGGACTGTTGGGTGGATCTTGTAAGTGTCTTCCATAACCAGGCCCCCAACACATACTGATCGAGTGACAGTTGGGCATCTGCATCGAGCTCTAGAGCCAATGAATGCAAGTTATACGAATCGTACAAAGAACTGCCAGGATCAACAGTTTGGTGGCGAATGTGTATAATCAGCAGCTCGTGTATGGTGGAAGTCGGGATACGAACAAGGACTTACGTTTTTGGCTTCTTGATCGAGAAATATAACGCACTTTGATGTCTTCATGCCAGGCGAGAATTTGAATGATGAGTGCATCCATGGCGGTACCACATAAACGTTCACTGCCACTGATCACCGTCGCTGGCTTCTGCTTTTTAGACTCCCCTAGACATGAACAAAGCTAAGAAATGAGATACCAACTTGAAGTCCTCATTCGTACAGCATTTAAGTTGGTGTAGCAATGTTGATTCAGTCGCCGCGTAATTCAGTATTGCTGATCCCCGTAATCACCGCTCGATTTCTTCTGAGGACTCCCATGGCATGTAGTACTTGACATTCGTCCGAGCCTATTTTAGATTGTGACCGGAATGGTCGACGTTCTGCCGAGAGTGATACCCATTTTGAGGCATCTTGAACTGGAAAGGATAGTATATATGACAAGGTGGCGGACGAAGCCTGACGAAGCGCAGGGCACTAATGGAGGTTGCACCATCATGTAAGTGGTATTTTCTGATTTAGCGGGTGGCACTGTAGATGTGCCTACGAAGCTCCCCGTACAACTCCTCGGACACTGCTTGCTGGCGTGCGTTCCGTTATTACAGCCTTGCTTGCCAAGACCGTGTGCAAAGTGCATAAATATCCTGTGTGAGAACGATCACTGAGTACGACGCAATTACAACCTTGAGTGAACAATCGTCTCGTCGAAAAGCCTGCGGACGACCCGGCATGGTTCCTGAGTACGGCAATGAAAACCCCGCGATATGGCAGATGCTGACATCGGGCGGTCGAACAACTTGTCCTGGGGAATATCATCATCATCCAAGCTGGTCGCGGTGGGATACTGCAAGTAGCGTCAGGGTCGTTCGGACCGAGTGCCTGAACGCCGCAATGGGCCATCAGCGCGTATCAGCGAGAACTCGAATATAACGTCTTTTTCAACACCTTTTTTCAGTTAGCCGTCAATTTGGCTGTGCTCTTACGTGTTTTCGGCATGGTCGGACATCAGGCTCCGTACTTGGGGTTTCATCAGGAAAGCGGCACCCTACGTTGTGACAGTTGCGTTTTCCCGAAGACTTTTGTAAGCCTACGCGAGGCCTAGCGAGAGCTCTGATTGGACAGGGACCAAGTTGTACGACACAATCCCCTTATATCCTGCTTATTGCGTCGGTTAATGGCCTATTGCGTCGGTTCAGAACGCTGATGTTTGAGTAACATGAGGGAGTACTATCGTGAGACCAGAAGCGCAACATCTGTACGTGTAATTACAAGATCTCACTTGTTCGCATGGAAATAAATCGCGAAAAAAATTTGAGTAGTAGGTTAGCATGTATAGAAATGTTTACCACTGAAAAAATGGAACCAAGCGGCGGACGGACTCTGCCAGAAGGATGCTGTGTGGTGTTGTCACACGGCAGATTTAGACTCCGACCTTCACTCGGAACGTGCAGAGCCAACAAGGCACTTAGTCTATCATGAATGGTAATACGAATAAGAATTATTTACTGATATGTACGTTGATATGATTGAGGTATGTAGTAGGAGGGGTATGTACTTGCTGTGGTGTGATTAAAATTGATCAAAGGATGATCGAGGGTCCGGGAGTTGGTAGTGGAAGAGAGGGCCCATCGGTACTGCGAGTAAATGAGTTACTAGGCGTGTTGGGATGCTGGTGGTCACGGTCTGCGGGTCTGGGCGGTGAGATATTTTCATTCTCGGTGACAGCTGAACGACGGGTAGACCACTGCCGCATCTTGCCATTGTTTACAGTCCAACTCCGATCGAATTTGTCACACCTTTGGGATCTGTTGACCGTCTCCATTCAATGGAGCAACAACAATCTGTTTCTTGAGATAGCTACCTCAGAAATGAAAGAAAGATGGAACATGATATAAAGCATCCATATTATTTTTTCTGTATTTTTTAAACGTGAATCTTACCATGCCCTGACCATCCTTTACTCGGAACAAGGGTATGGAGACAAAGATATGAAGCCGAGGGTTCACATCACTGTTTTCTTTCAAAAAAAAAATACACAACTCATGATCTACCTTACAATAAGCTGCATGTACCAGCATAAGTGTCTATCTGAATTGTGTAGTGTAGTAGAAGGCAGTTTGCACTTCTGGTCTCACGATAGTATGGGTAATACCCGATATGGGTTAAGAGGGTGTCGACTGTAGCACTGAAGTTCTGGCATCTACGTATGTTTGATGTCGAATCGGTCTTACGTCTGCTACCATCCCATCTCGCTTGTTTCTTTTGACCGCTCTATCCGATGCCAAATTTATTGTGATACACAAGCCTCTGTAGACACACATTCCATTCCCATTCTAGTCTTCTTCTTGGCGGTATGTGCCTTTCTGCGCGTGTCGGAGTTCTTCGTTGCACTATCCCCGATCTGTACGAGTCAAGGCTGCGAGTCAGCCAAGAGCAGGCAACGGTTTGTCTGTACCCCCCTCTTGTTGTTCATTGTATTTCGTTTGCGTGGTGTCGAGACGGCAGTACATCAATGACGCCAGACATAAGTGCAGGCACCAACAGTGTTGACCACAGTGCTGATCTAAATGCTTATAAGATGCGCCACAAAATTTGGCAAGCGCTTTCACATGATTCCATCATTATCAAGTGAGTTGATAGGCATTTCAAATTTTATTTCCCCGTTTATTGCCGCAAGCAGAACAGGGTGTTACTGTATTGTCTCTTGATACACAGAATAGTGGTCTAGATACATCAATAATACCATCAATCCGTTTGTGACGAGTAGAGAGGGTGAGATTTTTGATTATTTGAACTCTATCGTGGGTATTGTGTATTCGCATGAACTTACTCGGCGATAAACAAATCGTCAAAGCTACCGCTTACCTCCGAAGTCACTTATGTCGTGTGAGTGGATAACGTATTTAGTCTAACCTGTGATAGCTCTATTGTACAACTTAAATAATAAATCAGCCGCTAATCACCATCGCCCGAAGCGGTAAAATGATCCGGAGAAGATTGGCCTCGCGAAAATACAATTCCTTGTAGACCATCAATGGTACTAAGACAACAATAATACCGCAACTGCCAGTGTATGTAGCCCACCTCATACTCGGTAACGTAACCAGGTTCAAGAGTGGGGCATGGAGTTTCACCTAGACGCCACACAGATCATTCGGGTCGTCGGGGTGTCTTCAGAAATGCCTACTATAGATAGTCAAAATTCTTTTGAAGGTAACTCTTGCAGAATGACAATGTGCTTTCGAAGCACCCATCTCAGCACCCCCATGGCATTAAATAAAGACAGGTCCATAGCATCATGGAAATTCGCTCTGGTGTTCCACTAGTGGATCTTGCTTCTTGGCGTCGTTTTTGCGGATATGTTGTCCGCCTTTGTTTGCATTTCGCTACCCTAATGATTTAGGCATGGGTTTGTCTCAAGGTACTCGGTCTAATTCCGTGGTTTTGAGCCCTCGACGTTCATGAATTCTCTACAATCAGCTGTTGCACTGGATGCGCTGTCCATAGTTAGGTTGCCAAGTAAAAGGGAAAGTGCATTTACTGCGACTTCCCAAGAGTCCAGATGTCACATAGCCTCATACTTCGTCAAGGACCAGTCTATGTCAGTCGTGACGTGTATACATGCCATCCTGCAGTCCGGTGATGCCGAACAAATGGGTATGAATGTGTGAGAGCGTGTCTCTGATTAGAATGGAAGTAGGAGAGCAGCTAGGAGCCTGGAGCTGTAGACGGCATGGAGGGGCCTCGTCGGAACCACGTCTGATTGATACGAGGCTGGGTGGTGCGTCCCGCAGAGCTAGAGCCCATCGCTTAGTGGAGGTCCGAGTCGGGCAGCTGTATATTATGCAAATGTCGCACTTCGTCACTTATTCAATAAAAGCGATATCGATGGCAGCGTCGTCTTCGGTGGTTGCACCTTGTTCGGTGGTGTCGACGGGATCGGCCATGCTTACATCAGCTATATTGTAACTTGAACATACCACATGATCTTAGTCCGTTCCTGTTCCTGTACAACTCCCGTTCCATGACCAGATGATTCAACGGCACAGGGTTCCGAGTTACACAAATATTAAATACGGCCTCCTTCAGTTGTGGCTTAATGTTTCCACTGTCTTTGGTTTGCAAAACGAACCTCACCCAAAGGACTGGCACCGGAAAGATATTTCCGATATCACACCCACGGAGAAACTCGGACACCGGCGGCCCCTTTCGTTTTCTTTCTAGAGCCCCCGAAAATACGTGGCCGATGGAAGAGTACTGCGGCAGAAAAGGCCCCGTAGCGATATCTGTGCGCCCCGCCTTTCTCGCTCTTCCTTCCCCCAAGCTGACATCCCGATCATACACACTCGGTCGAGTGTTAGATATAGTGAGAACTCAGCTGTGTTTCGTCGGAAATGCGGTTGATTGTGATGTGGATAGGTTGCCTCCCCGGAATCTCTGTCACACAGCATGAAGGAAGCCCCAAACACCCCTTCCAACAAAGCTGAACACCTGGAAATTTTATGTCCAGACAACTCTCCGGGCCAGATCTGTCGTGCGTCTGTCTCACTGCGTGCTAACATACACTTTGCAACGCTGTGCTGGGCGGCACTGCTTAACGGGTGGAACGACGGTTCCAACGGCCCACTGTTACCGAGGATCCAGCGAGTGTATCATGTATGCTATTCTTTCTGTGGATGATGCTATTCAGAACATCAAAATAGGTTGGGTATGCCATGGTGTCATTGATATTTGTCTTCACGACGTTGGTAAGTGGATGACACCAAGGTCTGACATTCAGACAAATTCTGATTTTCGCGGATCGGGTACAGGGGTACATCGCTGGCTCGCTCTCCAACATGTTTCTGACGGAAAGAGTTGGTTTCGGAAAGGTCGGTTGCGCGCCATACCGATTAATTTATCTTTTACCGATGTTTGCCTACCAGATTCTCGTGATAGGCAGGTCGTGTTCCTGTTCAGATGTGCACTTTAGTTAACATCATCTAGGCTCATTTATCCAGGTCGTTGCATATTGCATTGAAGCATCAGCAGCGCCCTTCCCTGCCTTCCTTTTTGCATTCACTATCAACGGCTATGGAATTGCGTTGCAGGTAAGCGAGACAAGGCATCCTTTCTTTGTGCGTTCACTGGCATCACAAGGCTGCCCAAAACGTCGGTTACGTTGTCCGCTTTGAGGACAATCCTGGACTTCGGATGGGTATCCTCATGGGAGGTATGTTTACATTCTCTGTCTCTTTTTTTTGTTGACCATAACGTCCTTATGTACGCCGTGCATAGCATACGGTATGTATAGTCATTGTACCCCATCGACATCCGTTGCTCAGAATCATTTACAAAGGCGCCGGTGCTCTTTTATCACCCTTGGCCGCCACCTACTTTGCCCAGATTCCTCATTGGTCCTATCACTATCTAACGTGCCTCGGGATAGCAATACTGAACACGGTCTTTTTGATGGGCGTGTTTCGGCTGAGACATCAGAATGGTCCGTGCGCCGGTGTTATGCTTGATCTCGTGTGGTCTCAGCCAAAGTTTTGCGCCTAGAATGCCTTGCCGAAATAGGAATCATGGACACTGAAAAGGGAGCGAGCACGGAGAGTCAGTTTCGCCAGATTATGGCACTCAAGGACGTGCACCTTCTTGCCGCATTTATTCTGTGCTACGTCGGTGCAGAGGTGACGCTTGGCGGTACGCACACTGTGGTGTAATGCCGTCCCGAGATTGTCTTTGATCTGGTCTGCGCTATTAGGATGGATCGTAACCTACATCATCCACCTCCGACATGGTGGGTCTTCGTCCGGGTACATTTCAACTGGGTTTTGGGCAGGTGTGATTTCTTGTATGAGGGGGCCTTGACCCCGGACAAGGGAAAAAGGTATTGACGTCACCAAGGTCTGACCATCGGCCGGGTGGCCCTTCTCTGGCTAAACAGGTTGATTGGCGAGCCTCACGTGTTGCTTGCCTACTCCTTCCTCGTTATCGCGTAGGTCGAGTCTTCTTTCACTCAGTTCAGAGCTAACGGCTTTACTTTTTCTCAGGCTGGAATTTGTCGTATGGTTTGTCCCTTCCCTCGTAGGTGACGCCGTTGTCGTCGCGTGCATAGGCCTGTTCCTTGGACCGATGTATCCCCTTGCGATGAACCATGCGAGGCGCGTCCTCCCGCAATGGCTCCTCACCGGTGCCATTGGGTGGATCACGGGGTCTGGTCAGGCAGGCTCAGCGGTGATCCCGTTCATCACGGGCGCGATCGCGGAGAGGACTGGGGTGGGAGCGTTGCATCCTGTGTGCGTTTTTTACTCTCTCATCATCCTTGGAATATCAACTTAGCACTCCTGGCGCTGATCCCGGTGTTTGTAGGCTCGTGGCCGTCTTCATGGTCATGGCGACCTTGTGGGCAATAGTGTCGAGGACAAAGACGCGTTGATCAGTGCGACTCATAGCGGAAAGACACATCCGATTTCTCCATGTATGTAATTAACCATGTTAGGACGTTATTGTTCGACTCCACAAACATGGTCGGTTGACCTCTTCGTGTCACCCTGCTGGGTGAGGTACACCCCTGATCACAGAAATGTGTCCAATGTCGCCAATTTACTCCTCTTAGTTCCAACTAATCACTATCCCTCTTGAATCAAATCATCATGTACACTGTAGCAGTGGGGTCGCGGAATCGTCGGCTGGGGTCGGAGCAGGTCGTAGCATAGCGTGGGGACTCTCCAGTGTGGCCAGAGCCACCACCGCACTCGAGGTAGGCAGCCAGTTCCCCCCTACGCCCCTCCAACATCTTCATCTCGCTAGCGCTCGTCCCGCTACCTTTCGAGAGAAAACGCTGGGGAAAATTAAGATCTGTTGGGGATGCAGACAATAAAATTCGAAAATGCGTGGATCATCAATCATCCCTAGACCAGTAGGGTGTCGCAGAAGATTGTGCAGCCTAAGAAACCTTTCGCGCACGCCATTGTTTTGAGGTAGCCCGACCTTGATGCTGATGCACCGAGTAGCGCTGGAAGGTTAACATCCCCAAGGGGTAGAACATGAGTTATATAGCAAGAAAACGAAATCGATACAGCGTTGTCGATATATGGTAAATATTGCATCCGCAGCGCGCAATACTCGCGCTTCTACGGTGCTGTCAGAGCATGCAGTCTACGTATCAATGTAACGTCCAACACGCGGGCGAGGCGCGCTTTGACTTCATGCGATGTGTCGAATTGCTTGTACGAGCGCGCCCACGTCGACCGGGACGTCGTTATTTTCCTCTTCGGCGGGTCGGGTAACAGGAGGCAATGCGTCGACATCATATCGCCTATAGCGCGAGGGTGTGAAAAAACGTCCTGGCCAACAAACGAGTGCCTACCGTCCGTCCCGCCATGCGACATACCGCACGTCCACTGCCCCTACCGCGATTTGCGCGTCTGGTACAAACACTCCCGATGGGAAAATCTCCATGACTGTCGTCCGCCCCGAGGGGGGAACGTACACGCAGTCTGCCATGTGATCACCGTACACCCCAATGACCACCTACTCACAAGATGAGCACATCCTACTACTCACCCACCACCACTCACCGTCGACTGCGCAATCGCACGCATCCGTTCCGTCCACGTCGCCCCCGCGTCGACGACCCGCACCTCATACCCGGCGCCCAGCTCCCCGAGCGCCCTGATGAGCCCCTCGTGATCCCCCTCGCGCAACCGCGCGCCCCACCACGCGTCCTGCCGCGCAAGGTAGGTCACCACCGTCCACTGCGTCCCAAACCACCCCTTCTTCGGCACCTCCTCCGGCAAACCCACCGCGCTCACCACGGCCCGGCGCATCGGCTCCCACCACGCT
>JBBPUA010000302.1:0-22091 GCA_038094355.1 Afroboletus lepidellus | reverse complement strand
GGCACATCGGATTCGTCGGGATTTGGGGCAACTTTGGAGGACATGGTGGTGGTGGGATTGGATTTAAGCATCGTACTCGGACCAGAAGGTCGAGTTTACTGTCCGAGAATGTTTCAATGATTCAAGACCAACGCAACCCGAGGGCATGCCTTTTCTTCAAACTCATTGACTTCGGAGGAGGTATGAGCGCTGACGAAGGGAGAGCGGGGTAAGGCACAGGCGTGATCAAGGATGCGGCAGTGGCAAAGGACGATGGCAGAGGCGGGGTGATGTGATGGCAACGGCGATGTCGAGGTTGGCAGATGGAGGCGGAATCAATGGCAGGGCGACGACGAGGCCAGGGAGATGGAGTACGAGGATGCATGGACGTCAGCGTGGTGAACGAGAAGAGAGAAATGAAGGTACGAACCTTGTGTGTGCACAGCCAGCGAGTGGCTGACGCGGTGGCCAGTAAGGATGGAGGCTGAGGACGGGAATGGGCAGGATACTGGGGCGGTCGGCACGATTTGGGGCGCGATCGGATCTGGGCGCGACAACGACGAGCAGAGACGAGTAGAGGCAGGGCGAGATCTGGGCGCGGCAACAACGAGCAGCGACGTTGCGGGGGGTGATGACGAGCAGCGGTGGACGGCGGGAGGGGACGCGAGAAGGCGCGGACGTTCAGGAGGGAGAAACGCGGTCGGGGGAAAAAGGAGACGAAGGCACGAATCTTTATTACACCAGCGAGCGACTGACGATACAGGTACAGAAGCGATCGAGAGCACGATTTGGCGGCGCGACGGCGGAGGCGGGGCAAGGACGGTGGGACTGAGAGCCGTATGGTGGCAGTCAAGGGCGCCATGGTAAAGGACGACGGCAGGTGCGAAGCAATGAGGTGGGCCGATGGTGGCGGGATTGGGGGCGGGGCAACGACGACGATGATGAGGGCGGGGCGGGGCGATCGGCAGGATGAGGGCGAGATTCAGACTCCATCATAGTGTTGCCGCGAGGTGAATTGAAGTGTGAGTTTCAGCTGACTTCGAACCACTTCGTTGTGTCGAAGTCAAGCGAGGCGAGGTCTCGAAGTGAGGGACGAACTCCCCGGCCCGTGTCTCCAGCCAATCAGGTAGTCTACTCCACGTAGCTACTAGTTCGACATCGAGAGATACAAGAACTAATTACTCTCCATCACTCTCAGGCTCATTTGCAAGTAATTGACCCAGTTCAGTGAATGAACCTGCTGCAGTCAACTCGTCTACTGCTCTCAAAGCGACTGGGCCTGAGATGGTATAATCCTTCTCCCCGACAATGAAGTCTGGCGTGAAGTTGAGCCGGGCTTGTTTGAAAGTGAATTTGAGGATTTGCAGGGCTTCGAGGCACAGGAGAAAGTTTGTTGTGCTGTTCAGTACACGTAAGCTTGTGGATGAGAAAATTCGCTCGCACGGGTGTAGCTTACCTCCCAGAAGCGAACAAGATCGACTGTGTGCTCCGAGCCTGGCCTGCCATCCCACACGGACGACGGAGCAAGCTGAAGATCCGACGACTATTTTGCATCGCTTACGCTGGTAGCACAACATTGCAGACGTGATGGTATACCATTCCTGTCTTTGAAAGTCGAGCCACAAGCTCAAGAGTATGGTTAGATAGACAAAGATAATCTATTACACTGGTAGATAACTAGGTAGACCAAAGATGGCAGAAATCTCCCGAAGTGCTTCGAAGTGACTTCATTCCCAATTCGGGGTTTTCGAAGTGTGACGAGGTGGCACTTTTTCGAGGCGAAGCGAACTAACCTCGAATCCAGTCCACCTCGACAGCAACACTACTCCGTCGGGCGGGAGGTTCAATCTCCGCAATGTCAGCCGCAGCCCGTCACGGGCGTTTCCGTGTTTTAAACGCCCGCGAATGTCAGCCGCGGGCAGCATTTACCCCCCTGTAGCGTTGCCGCGAGGCGAAGCGAAGCGAACCAAAGTGTATTTTTGCTTTGAGTTCGACCCAGTTCGTTATGTCGAAGCGACCTTGTGCCACCTCTCGAAGTGAGCACGAAATGCCCGGACACACGGCCCATGTCTCCAACCAATCATATGGCTTTATTAAGTTTGGATATATCTACCAGTATCGCCCTCAACTCCTCGAGTCTACCAAAGCCCCCTAGTACTTTCATTACATCCTTAGTGCAAAAAACACACTAATTCATTCGCAGCGCTTCAACAACATCCACAGATGCAGTATAAGCTTATACATCTCCCCGATTTTTATCAGATTTTTCCTGTGTCGTGTTAAGCAAATACAGTCAACTCCCTTGTAACCCATACCCTATGTAACCCATACTCCCCATAACCCATAGCTTTTTTGGGTTTCCCAAGTTGGTTTGCGGGGATTTCAGACCCATATCCCATATCCCATACTCCATACCCATTTTGAGCGGTTCAAAACCCATACACCCCCTATATTTGGTTACATAATGCTGAAAATAATGTCGATGTGGGAGATTTTTCCATATCTGATGCACTCGGTCTGAAAAAATTTATATGCTGTGCATGTTCTGATTGGTTGTGGATCACGTGTAATCACGTGACTGTTTTAATTTGCGTGCATATGCACTGCAGTCACGGGAAAAATGCCGGTCTCAGGCGGGACGGTAGGTAAATTGGAACCAATTCTATTTCTTGCTTGAAATAACTAGCCAATATGTCTATTATCCTACTAGACAAGCATGGTACTTCGTCACCTCCCCAAGTGCCACCTCTGACTCATCCCATACTCCCTTAAACCCATACCCTTATGGCCATTCTCAATGGGTATGGGTTACAAGGGAGTCGACTGTAGTAAACTTCCGACGTTTTCCTTGGGTAGTGCAAATCTGTGCCACAGGGGTGTCACGTCGGGTCACGCGTCGGGAATTTAAACTTCAATCCCAGAGTGCAGTCGGCAAACGTCAAAGGTACTTGCAATGTACTTGCTCAGAAAGACACAACATTATAAGTGGAACTATGGATTGTACAGCTGTCCACCAGTAAACTGAGTGGAATAATGTAATAGCGAGGAATGTGGAACAGTTGGGTTGTGTGAGAACGCCATTGAACCAGGAATCGATTCGCCAACCCCATTCACCAAGTTTCTGCCGCCCATAAATGACCCAGATGCCTGGTAAGGATTGGATGGATGATGGTGCGGTAACCACCCCTGATCGAATAGACCATTTGGATAACTGGCTGATGGCATGGATACATTGATGTCTATGCGCTGCCGGTTGGTGGATGTTCCAATTTGATTGTCATCGTCTGCACGGAGGCGTTTTCGGGATCGTGCTGGGGGGAAAAGGTCCTTGAAGCAAACCTCAGTCTTTAAGTTGGGATGAGCATTGAAATGCATAATAATGCAAGCGAAAAGGTCGTCCTTCTTGCCTGTCTCCGGTAGTGCAAGCGCGGCTGCCAAATCTTCGAGTTCGTCTTTTTTCTTCGACTTCGTCAAAGCACCGGTGAAGACGCGGTCAACATCCGCTCTACGTTCTCGTCGTGCTTGTTCCTTTGCTGCCTTTCTAGCCTTCCCTTCCGCCTCCTTCTGTTTTCTTAGTTCTTCTTGTTCTCGGAGTTGTTGAAGCTCTGCGCGACCTTCTTCAGATGTCAAAACACGTGCGCTACTATTGATCTTTGAGGCGCACTGTCGTTTGCCTTGTTCCCCCTGCTTCATCTCTAATTGTTGCTGAAGGTGAGTGAGCATTTGGCTCGAAAAGCAGCAATGAGTCTCAGCGGCATCTTTTAATCCCTTTAGGATACGAATTTCTTCCTCCAATGATCTGATTCGTTCTTCTGCAGCTTCCAGCTGTTCAGAATTCAACGATGACGACGGCCCGGGTGTATTCGAGCGAGAGAGACTCCATGACAATGGCGTTGCAGAACGAGAAAGGCCCCGGGACATAGACCAAGTCTTGCGGTGACTTGTCATGGTGGTTATCCGGGCGGTGGAGCGAGCAGGCAATCGGGCGCTGGGTTGGCTGCAAGAGCGGTTCTGAAAACAACCTGGAAAGGTCAACCGGTCAGTGTTGAATCAGGTAAAATGCACGTACGTGTATTTGACATCGGTGTGAACATTTGCTCCATCTCGCCCAAGTCTGATGTCACTGGAATAAGACTCTGATCCAGAGGAATGCTCGCCTGACGCAAAACGACCTTCAGGCCCAGGCTCATAAGTCGGATCATCAGACAACAAATCGGCTAGATCGAGTGGGGGTTCAGCAGCAGGATACGTCGCAGGAAGGTGGAGAGTCGTAGATGTGGTATAACTGGGTCCGTAGTCCTCCTCTGTAAATATTGATGGATCTAGTGGGTTAATTCCGCTGTGTTTCCAGGCCTTCCGAATTGTCTCTTCTTTGAACGCCTCATCGCGTGCAGCCATGTACTCCCGAATAAGAATTTTCTTCGTAACCCCCTCACCCGTTCTCTCAACCACGATCGCACATCGCTTTTGCCATGCACGTTGCAGTGGCCCAAAGCAACCAACATCGAGAGGCTGAAGACGATGAGTTGTATGTGGGGGGAGACAGAAAAGGTGAATATTATGTTGTTCTGCTGCCTCACGAAGAGTGATTGTCTCGTGTGACTTATGGCCATCATAGATCAGGAGAATTGGCTTTCCAGATGTATCGTGTGCAGTCGCCTGGGAAATAAAGCTCCTCTCGAACCACTGCGTCCGAATAAAGTCACTGGTCCAGCCTTTCGGCGATAATGTGACCCTACACCATGGACAACATCAGGCCAAGCTTGTATAACGCATTACTAGCAGGTGACCACTTACAGAAGACCCTCCTCTTCGAAATACTCTTCCCTAAGTACATCTTTCCCAGAGAACACAATACCAGGGCGCAGATCCGAGCCGTCGGTGCCAACGCATTCAATTACAGTGACGAGTTCCAAACTATCATTCCGTATCTTGATCCGATACTTCGAAGCCCGAGCATAAAGGTATTGGGTATTATCTCCTTTTCTTCCTCCACCGAGCTGAACTCCTTTCTCATCCATGTTATAGACATTTTCCCAAGGTATATCGTGCGCTTTCAGGAAGTCGTCAAGGAGCTTGAAATGATGGTTAACAACAGTGGGGTTGAACATGCGTGCTCGCTTGGAGTCAAGTCCAGTTGGGCGTGCAGGCTTGATATTAGGGTGCCGTACGAGGAAGTCATCTAGCCATTGTTGACTGGCCATCGGCACCTCTCCCGTTCCTGCCTTCGCTCTCAGCTTCTCACTGAGTTCCCTAGCTTTTAGATGAAGACTTTTGTGCGAATACGGATGACCAGTCATAGCCATATGGGTGACCCAGTGGCACACTGTCTCTTCCTGTGCATCTGTGAGCAGCTGCTGGCCTTTGTGAGCTCGATTTCGTGGAACGGTGAGATTTTTGTAACGTCGACAGAGAGTATGGTAATTGACCTTGAATTGGTTGGCTGCGACAGTGAGATTCTTGCAGGATCCATTCCGGACGACCTCACAAGCCTCGGTAAATTTTGCTTCATGGGCCATAGCTGCCTCTAATTCTCTCTGTTTCTGAGTTCGCCGTGAGGGTGCCATGTTCTGTAGGCTGTCATTGCAAACGATCAGCTTCCAGTGCCGAGGAGGATATTGAAATTTGTCATGTTTACCCCGGTGTGTGACTATGTCTCATTGTGTATATCTCAAGAACTCACTCTAGAGCTTCATCCACTGCCTCTCTCCCCTTAATATTTTGTATATGCACCCTTCGTATTTGCAATCATCATCCCTGGGTATCACTTTCCAAGTTGACCAGCAAGATCTCTTGGATCTTGGGTTTGAAGTCCTGTACTTTTCGATACCTCGGGATATACCACTCAATTGCGACAATAGCATCTTCTAAAGAGCCCTCAAGATTTTATCCCAGGCTAGAGTACAGTAATCTCTATCTCTGAGAATTTTTTCGAGTCCATAGAATGATGGGAGAGTGATGTTTGAGCCATTGCAAAAAGTTTGCATTCCATAAGTACATTGCACTAAAGAAGTAATGATAGTAACATCAGCTCGTCTACTGCCATTTGACTAAGCAATCCTAATGTGTCCGGTTCGTTACTAGATTCAAGTCTATTCTGCTATTCAGTATATGCAGCCCGCTAGATGAAAAAACGTGAAAACAGTGCCTGGAATATCGCAACTGCAACAATGTCATGATGATCGTGCTCTGACAATTGTCGTGTCGTCGTTGCCATCACGTCAGGGAGTGTCTGGCGAGCGGGCGAGCTCGAAAGGGACGAGGAGGGCTTGAGGTGGCTGAGTGAGCAGCCAGGCCCAATTGGACGCAGCACGGGCGCCGAACGAGTGGAAGTGGTGGGGTAGACATGGTGGGGGGTCGAACAGAAGGGGTGCAGAGCAAGTAAGAGTCAAGTGGACACGGCAGTATCGAGCGAGCAGTCAGGCTCGAAGATACGATGGGGGCGCTGAGTGAGCAACTGCGCTTGAAAGGGCCCGGGGCTCAATTGAACATGACGGAGGTGTTGAGTGATTGGGAGGGCTCGAGTGAACATGATGGGGATCCTGAACGAGCTGGAAGGCTCGAGCGGACACAGTAGAGGCGTCGAGCGAAAAGGGCTGGGGATCGTGATCGAAGTGGCTAATGTGGATCGTGCAAGTGGGGAGGCTGGAGTGGATATGGCAAGAGTGCTGAACGAGCGGGAGGGTCCGAGTAGACATGATAGAGGTGCCGAGCAAGCAGTCGAGCTCAGAGATAGAAATGGCGCTTGGTGATCGAGACGGCCAAAGAGAGGCTCGAGCGGACACGGTGGATGCACCAACCGAGCTCCCGAGCTCCAACAGGACGGAAGAGGGCGAAGGGGCAGTGTCGAACGTGCGGTTACGCTCGCAATGGTAGGAAGGGAGCGCCTAAGTTGGCGGAGAGCGCGCTTCCAGTGAGCGGCTGGTTTCGAAATGGCCGGACATGTGGGTAGTGACGTGGCGACGATGTGCACATGGGTGTGAGCGAGGTGGAACCAGTAATGTCACATGGAAAGTCTTCTATGCATAATGGGACGGCCAGACAGGGGTTGCTAGTAGATACGACATTAGTTGAAAGATTACCTGCTACTTCGAGCTGACCTCCCGGCGAAGTGAACAAAGTGACTTCGTTGCCAATTCAGGGTTTTCGAACTACGACGAAGTGGTACTTTTTCGAAGCGAAGCGAACTAAACCTCGAATTGACTTCGCCTCGACAACAACACTACTACCCCCCGTACCCAGACCAACTATGACCAGAACTGGCTGAATCCCCAACTTTCTGGTAACGAACACCATCGCGTGTCCAGCGCCACTGCTAAGACATGCTCTGGCTCGCTGAGAACGACACCCGCTGTCAGATTTCGTTCAGGATCTGTGGCCTGAATCCCACACCAGAATGCGTATCGATTGCGTATGTCTTGTAGGACTCTATGACCAAGCTCATCGGTCGGGTAGGAAAATAAATTTTCACCGGCACGTTCTCTGATCTTCCTTTGATAGAAATTTGACTAAAGCGCGACATTCACGGGGGGAAGGCCTTCCCAACATTGAGAGTCTTATTGAACGTTTTATTACTACATCGTAAACGTACCGCCCTGTGTGTGCTCTACAATATCAACAATGATCCTGGAGACCAGTGGAGCGTGACATCCTAACTTGTGTAAAATGTCGATGAGACCTAGTGAAAACTGGGTGTGATCCTACCGGGTTACATACAACGAGATATTTTTTTTCATATTTTTTCTAATCAGATCTTGTTTCCACATATATGCTTCCTGCAATGCAATGTGTCGTCATTGTCGTTTGATAGTAGAGTTGCAGGCATCGTCGAACTATGGTAGCTACATTACGTGCACACACACACAAATTGATATGCCCATCTTCCACATTGCACGCAAACAAGGACCAGTTGACCAGCACCATCATCCGACTCGACCCCTCTGCGATTCATCTTCATCCGATACTGTCCCGACGTGATCGTCTTCGCGGGTGAGTGCTTCCAATCGGATTGACCTTCCAGGTCACGTTTGATGCGTCCTCGGCGTCGCGGTGGGTTCGGATGGTCGCTGGGTTGTCTGGGGTGATGGATATGTGGTGTGAATGGCTCAGGTACGCCGCTCGTCGTGCGCTTTCGCTGCTCGTACTGACTTCGTCGGTTTTGAGCCAGCGAGTTTCGCGCTTCATCTCTCCCCCTCGGTCAACGCATTTCGCTGCGCCATCGACCTCTTCTCCTCGTCCTGCATGTCTCAGTGTGCCTGTATGACCTTCCAGTCAACACCTGTGTCTGTGTTTCGGCTCGCGACGCATCTGGGTCGACATGCAATATCCGTGAGGTATTCCACATGATTTTCTGGGTTCATCAGCATTTCGTCAACCTTCTAAGCGACATAATAAGTGCCCAATAAACAGGATATATTGGGATTGTGCCATACAAGGGTACTGTGGTCCAACCAGACCTCTCGCTAGGCCTTGCTAAGGCCCCGCGTAGACTCGCGAAAGTCTGCAAAAAAACACAATGTAAGGTACCGCTCCCCAGATACTCATTCCCAGTCACAAATACAATTTAATGGACCAACTTACATTGGGTTCTTATTAGGTTGCTGTAAATAAAATGTGTTGATTTGTTTGGTCGTATTACTATCAAGCTACTCGATTTTTTCAAACTGCTTCGATTATTATCCAATCAACAAATTCATAGAAAAAGTATGTTCTTCTTCCTCAATGCAATACGATTGCTTATATTCAAACTAGCTTAGCTGATCTTTTTTGATCGGCAGATTTAGTGAGTGATTGAATCCCATTGTTCTTGTTCCATTCCACCCCTTGCCTCGTTGAGACAGTTTTTGGCTCATTGGGTTTGGGATTGGACGATGGCCTTTTGTTTCTTCCACAACCTTGGTGCACCGTTACTACGGCACGCTTGGATACCTGTCGAGATAGCTTTTGGCTCACAGGGTTTGGGGTTGGACGATGGCTTTTTGTTTCTTCCATAACCTTGATGCACCATTACTACGGCGCGCTTGGACACCTGTCGAGACAATTTTTGGCTCACAGGGTTTGGGATTGGACAACAGCCTTTTGTTTCTTCCACAACCTTGATGCGCCGTTGCTACGGCGTGCTTGGATACCTGTCGAGACAACTTTTGGCTCGTAGGATTTGGGATTGGACGACGGCTTTTTGTTTTTTCCACAACCTTGATGCGCCGTTACTACGGCACGCTTGGATACCTGTCGAGACAATTTTTGGCTCACAGGGTTTGGGATTGGACGATGGCCTTTTGTTTCTTCCACAATCTTGATGCACCGTTACTACGGTACGCTTGGATACCTGTCGAGACAATTTTTGGCTCACAGGATTTGGGGTTGGACAATAGCCTTTTGTTTCTTCCACAACCTTGATGCACCGTTACTACGGCACGCTTGGATACCTGTCGAGACAATTTTTGGCTCACAGGGTTTGGGATTGGACGATGGCCTTTTGTTTCTTCCACAATCTTGATGCACCGTTACTACGGCACGCTTGGATACCTGTCGAGACAATTTTTGGCTCACAGGATTTGGGATTGGACAACAGCCTTTTGTTTCTTCCACAACCTTGATGCGCCGTTGCTACGGCACGCTTGGATACCTGTCGAGACAGCTTTTGGCTCGTAGGATTTGGGATTGGACAACGGCTTTTTGTTTTCTCCACAACCTTGATGCGCTGTTACTACGGCACGCTTGGATACCTGTCGAGACAATTTTTGGCTCACAGGGTTTGGGATTGGACAATGGCCTTTTGTTTCTTCCACAATCTTGATGTACCATTACTATGGCATGCTTGGATACCTGTCGAAACAGTTTTTGGCTTACAAGGTTTGGGATTGGACGACGGCTTTTTGTTTCTTCTACAATCTTGATGCACCGTTACTACGGCACGTTTGGATGCCTATCGAGACAATTTTTGGCTCATAGGATTTGGGATTGGACAACAGCCTTTTGTTTCTTCCATAACCTTGATATGCTGTTACTACAACACGCTTGGATATCCTGTCGAGACAGTTTTTGGCTCACAGGATTTGGGGCTAAATAGTGGCTTTTTATTTTTCTGTGATTTCAATACATTGTCACCATCTATCCCATCGAGACAACTATTGGCTCACAGGATTTGGAAACTAACAATAGCTTTTTGTTTCTTCTATAGCCTTGATGTACCAGTATTGTGGTACACTTGGCTATTCTGTCAAAACAATTTTTGGCTCACAGGATTTGGAAATGAATGGTAGCTTTTTTGTTTATATTTTTTTATCTTATTAAAATAACTCTTAGCTTATGAAATAGCGTTACAGATAAGAAATGGTCTAAGTACCAAGCGCCTATCTAGATCATACGTATAAGTGTAGGTACTGCTGAATACCGCTAGTTCGCCTATTCATTCAGTACATGCTCCTCCACTATGTCTACTCGAGCCTTCCCACTCATCCAATTCCACCTTGGCCACCTTGCTCATTCAACACCCTTTCCCGGCCCTTTTGACTTGATCGTTCGCTCGTTCAATGCCTCACCATATCCGCTCGGACTGCCCAGCTCGGTCGACATCTCCACCGTGTCCGCTTGAGCAGACCACTCATGCAATGCTCCTTCTGTCCCTCCTCGCTGTCATTTCGAGCCTGCCCGTTCATTCGGCACCTCTGCTGTGTCCACTTTACTCGATACCCTTGCCATTGTCAATTCGAGCGTCGCCACCCACTCGCCCCTCCAAGCCAAGTTGAGTCCCATGGCCTGCTCAACGTTCTGCCCGCTGAACTTGAGCGCCACAGCCGAGTCGATGCCCCTACTTAGTTGATGCTCAGTCCACTCGATAACCGTTGCTCACTCGGTGACACCATGTCCTTCAAACGGCGTTGACAGGGGTGCACTTGCTTGTTGTCGACGCCATCCGCTCGCTTTCCATGATACCTAACACAAGACCTTCGAACGGGCGTCGGCACAAGCACAGCTACTTGTCATTAATGCCAACTGCTCGCCTTTCACGCCACTGCTACCTGGCCCTTCAAATGGCGTCGACATGCCCACCATATGTGCCAGGGTATAGGCGCTCGTTTAATTTTATTGCCGTACCCTTGAACTGCAGCGTTTCTCTTAACCCACCGTACGTTTGCCGCCACTACCGCGTCTACGATGCGCCTCGTTCAACCATCCTCCCACATTCCTCAGTTTACTGCTTTTCCATTGTCAATTACCTCGCTGCTGTCCCATCCCTGCAGTTCTGGTAGTAGGTGCTCGTGCTCGAATGATTTATGCTAAAAGTACGAAACGAAAGCGTAGGACTAGAACGAATATTGAAAGGAGGCCTTGGACTTGAATAGACACAACGGTGCTCAGGCACGAAGGGCATATTCCAATGAGCATCATGATTCTCTGTATGTTTAATCTAACCCAACATTTAGCGTCACGCTCAACCGTATCCAACATCCACCAACACAATTATCAACCCCATCGCTTTTTTCCCAATAACGTGACGCGATGATCAGGTCTTGATTTTGTGACTGATCCACCCCCTCGTCCTGGATGACCCCGACAGTGGATCATTGCGCCCAACTAACAGATGAGTGCGTCCACCCAACCTAAACTTGTTCATGCATCTATCTCGGTCTGGAGCAATGCTCTTCTCATTGACCAGGCGTATGACGTCGGGAAACGAGATGCAGAGGCTTTTTGTACAATTGTACGTCATATGGGTGCTATGGGTTGCGCCGACTATGGTACCAGGTAAATCCCACCTTGACTTTATTACTATGGATTATATATACAAGGTACGCGTGATGGTGACCAACTGGAATACAGTCAATACGTATGAGATTGGATGCTTGCACCAAAGTACACAGAAAAAAACTGTGTGCTCGGACAAATTGGTGCACAAGGATGGGTAGACACGGAATACAGTGATCGTAGCAAAGAATGGATAAAGTATAGCGTTTTAATAACGTTCGAGCTGCACAAGAGCTTACTGCCGTCCACCGCGTTTGGTAGTTTTACTCTGTATCCACGTTAGACAACTTCAGGTAAACGTGTAGAATGTGATTTCACCAGCTTGAGCATAAAGGTGGTTTTCTTTGTAGTACTCGAGCAATCCACACGGAAGGCCACTGAACTGACACAGGGAACACTTGAACCAGCCATTTTCTGCCTTGAGGGTCCAACTCTGGCCTGGTATATGTTCGGCGTGATTCTGAACTTATCAGCATCTAATATTCACAAAGCATATAGAGCTGGAACTCTTCTTCCTCATTATGCGTGCATATATGTCGCATCAGCCTTGTTTGCATTATGCCAGCAAAGGCATCAAAGCAAAAGGGGCAGGCCATCTATTCTGTTGCCGACGTCATGGGATTGGCGTAGTTAGGTATGACGCGTGACACTCCCAAAACCTTTTTTCCCAACCAGCCGTTTACGTCGGCTCCCTCTTTTTCCCATTCCGACATCCAAGGCCATAGAAGCTTCGAAATCGATATGGAGGAGGTCTTGGAAGCAAAAAAGCAGGCCATTCGACAGGCAATGCAACCCAATCTGGCTGAAGAAACGCCTATGCTTGGATCACTCAAGGCATGTCAGAAGTATTTGAAACAAATTAATCAAGCCCTACATGGCAATGCAGTTGCCATTGAGGAACCCAGCTTGGACGACCTCAACAACGAATAGCTCGACGTCCTACGTCTAGCTTTGGATGGCCAGAGCATGTATATTACTGGAGCAGCAGGTTCGTGGTCTATCGCTCGTATGCTGCCATTGCTCTAGCCTACCAAGGAACTGGCAAAAGCCATCTTCTGTCACAAATTTATCAATCGCTCGTGTATAAGTATGGCTATCGCGCCAGAGTGGCCCTGACAGCGAGTACTGGCATGGCTGCCATGGTAATACAGGGTTGGTCGTATATGCTATCGTTTTCCTTTTAACAGGTTTGCCATCCAGGACAGACGATCCATTCCTGGGCCGGTTTGCATAATCCACTCATGACCATCAATGCAGCCATTGAAAGGATCACGAATTTTGGCGCTACTATGGCCGGTGGGTAGAAGCCGATGTACTTTTGCTCGATGAGCGTAAGTCATTTTCACACTCCTAGATTGTTTGGTTGGCTGATGTTACAGTCTCCATGATCGACGCGAGGTATTTGGATCTCATTGATCAGGTTGCACGTCGTCTTCGCCTCGTAGAGCGTCCATTTGGAGGGTTTCAGGTTATAACCACTGGCGACTTCTTTCAACTCCCACTGTGCAACTCTCAGGATGTCCCCCCCTTTTTTGCGTTTCAGTCTGACGCCTGGGTTAGAGTCACACAGTGCTATATTTACCTCGAGACCATTCATCACCAGGCAAACCAAAGTAGGACCCATACTCGGCACGTCATCAGAGTTCATTATTGTGATTTTTAGATTTCATCCAGCTACTGAGTGAATGTCGATTCGGCCTTCCGTCCCCTAAATCCATCTCTACACTGCGCGCCCTTGGACGTGACCTGGATCCTCAAACTGTCCGACCGGTTCAGCTGTATGCTCTTCGCGGGCTCACAGAATGGAAAAACGATCAGCATCTGCGTGCACTTCCAGGCGATGTCCATGTCTTTCACACTGTCGATGGACCCAACAATCCTCTCTCCCTGCCATATTACAGCGACATGCCTGTTGGTTCAATGGGTCCCCATTCCGATTGTTCCCAAAGCAAATGTTGTCGATGGTCCAATTTCTCAGCAGCGTCCTCTTTCTCAACCATCGATTTCTGCTCCATCAAGTCCTTGTCTGCGACCACTTAAAAGACCTAGTCGTTCCTTGCCAACCAACTCAAAAAACAGGCAACGTCTCGATCACATGCAGGACTATACGCCACGCAATGAGTGTAGCAAGGTGTCCGTACGACAAAAACCTTTAGCTTTAAGCCTCGTAGGTGTAGGTATCTCTAAGCCCATCGTCCACAGCTGATGTTTTTGTTGTAGCGTCACTCTGGTTGTAAGGTATCGAGAAGCTTCAATGAGGTAGCTCGCGGTTAAGGTGTGGACTTTACCATAGCCAAGCATATTTTGCACATGATGGATTGTAACATATTACCCCAGTTTGTTACAGCTGTTGGCATGATTGGGTGATCGGACCAAAAGGGATCCATCCTATATCGCATCCAATCTCCTTTTCGTTGTTTCCAAAAATGCCGAGTCCTTCTTTCGTCACTTTAATCCCACTGTTGTAGGCATATAAATTATGTAAATATTGGTAATCGATTCGTGTCGCGCATCACATCCTGCGCCAAAATATTAAGGCCTGAGGTCGAGTAGATTCCGATGCCCACCCCTAACGACTTTTGGTACTTGGACTACTTTTCCAATGACTGGCTACTTTGTCAAGTCAACCACAGCACAATTAGAAAGCGAGAGTATGTGAATGGTGGTCTATGTACTTGTTAATGTAGTAAGCTCGAAATGCGTCAAGAGAGTCAGCAAAGTGAAATCCAATGGGTATGGGATCATTCCCGTAAACAGGCATCAAGTGTGCTGGGCATAGGATGGTGTCAAGTGAGACCACTGCGCGGATGCGTCGGCCACGATAATCCTCCTCTGGTGCGACAATCCACATTCCTGTCGAAACGTCAGGCTGTTCCCCAACTGGCAAAAACCAGTCAACAAGTGCTGCATCATATATCTTGCCCATGTGGCGAAAAGAAAGCAGAAGGAGTACTCACACTGCCAAAAGTCCCCGAAAACCTTCACCTCCACCTGCAGAATTCTCGATAAACGCACAATCCCGTCGTGCGGGACCACCCCGCCATGATGAAGTGCAACGAATTATATCACGATGCATACCGCCTTGGCCTGACTGGTCACTAGGTGCGTAGTAGGTTGCTGTCGCTGACTTGTAGACCTTCAATCCTCCGTACAACAAAGGACAAAGCGTTAGGTCGATCTCATCGCCAGGAATATCTGCTTCAGGATTGAGCTGATCATAGAGAAACTGGCGTATGCAGGGAACCAGATCCATGTATCCGAAGTAGTCCCCTATTGCTGTAACATCACGAGGAATAGATCGTACTTGACTAGCAGTTAGTTTCCATCATGTAGTCCTGCTTTTGAATAAAACTCACTGTGCTGACGAGCCAGCTGGACATCAAACGTAGTGTGAGTTTGTGGCACATCTACTGCACTGCCATCGTCACCATTAGTCTCGTCTGGATCATCTGGATCCAATGCTGCTGCCTCATCGGATAGAAGCGGGCCATGAACCATGCCTCTCTTGATAAAGTCTTGCTTGGCGGCGGCAAGTTTGTCGAGGCGCTGGTTGGTGACCAGCATTTGACCCAGGGCTTCGTATCAGTTGGATCATCTCCATGGCTCCTTTACAGCTTTGATATGGCGTGATTCCGTAATAGAGGAGCATAGCCCATTGGGCACACCGAACATTTCGATTAATGAATGATAATGGGTCATGGCATGCTGGCGAGGTAAGAAAAGGTGATCATGTACACCGGTCGTCTTGAAAATGTTGCGTTCGCGATGGAAGGTTTGTATCGTGTTGTTAATAGCATCGAGTGTTGATTCATTAATAACAGCACGGCGAACCAAGTAGCAGAAATCCAAAAATGCACTGATTGCGCACACCATCTGGTCCGGAACATAGCCAATAATTGCGGGCAGATAGACCTGCGGAGCGACTATCAGTACCAGGAACACCAAAGCGAGTAAGTTCTTGCCTTCATCAAAGCCTTGGAGTCATCCTCGGTTCATTGCTTGAACCCACGTCCCTGAGGGAATCGTCGCAGTCCAGGAAAGGGAAACGTTGAACGTTTTCCCAATCACAATTTTGCCTCATGACCCCATCGATCCCATTTATTTTGGGAACGATTAAATTAAGGCACAAATTTTTCCCAAACGCTCTTCTGGGTACGCTTCTTCCATTCATTTCATTGCTATGGTGAGCCCTCCCGCCTACTCGTCCTTTTTTTTTTTCGACGTTTGAAACCATTAGCCACCCCTTGACTCCATCAGCATCCAATCCATTCAGCTAGAGCACTGTATCGATGCAGCCCTGCGTTGTGAAGTTGCCCATATTCTCTCTGAATGAGCCGACCACGAGACCGGTTTCACTGACAAAGGACCAAACGAGGCGCAGGACCCAAATATCCCTTTCACCATTAACCAACGTCTTACGACGGAGCGGCCGTCAGGCAAGAGGGCCAAGGACAAACACCGCAGAAAAGTCAATCGCCAACGGGAGCGGGCTAATTGTCCCAGTCTCCCCCGCTACTCCCACTCGAAAAAGTATAACGCCGTCGGCAAAATTCCTACAGAGTATAATGCTAGGTCACTCCCAGCTGCTCGCGGGTCGTTTGTCAGCTTGCGTAAAGAGGGTGGGTCACACGAATGGACCTTGAAGGAACTTGTAGACGACGGATTCGAAGTTGTGGAGTGGGATGGCCGGTGAGTGATGTTGGTCTTTTGTTTTGTGGTTTGTGTTTTACCCTGCTTCATCAGGACCCCCACCGCTATCGTGGACCAAGAGGACCGCGTGATGGCCATCCTGGCTGGTTGACCAAAAGATGAAGGCTGGGATCGAGTCCATATGCGAATGAGTACCCTCCTCGAGGAAGCTGCAGGTGATATCCAAGGGCCTCGACAGGAACACCGAGGAAACTATGTTGGCTTGTCTACCAGCGTATCTTTTGGAGGAGGTCAAAAAGTGAGTTTTTCTATGCTGTTTCGTTTGTCTTATTGAGATATACCTTTAGACCCCTGGAAACCTTGTCCACAATACCACCAACCAGGAGATCATCGACCAGCTATGCGCGGATAAAAGTTTCATACGTGCCGCTGGTTATATGAGCGGTGAGTGACACCTCACATTTTTCTCTAACTCTCTAAGTTGACCATCCAGGCATGTTCACAAGTTACGCACCTAAAATCTCTGGCCATTATCGCGATACCTTGTCAGTTCTCTTCAAAGTCAACCCGCACCTCAAAAAGCCCTTTTACAACAGCATCTTCCCCACCTGTACTTTCAACATAGGTTCCCGTGTCGTCACGCTTGAACATGTTGATAGTACCAACGTTCCGTTTGGCCTCTGCGCCATTTTTTCGTGCGGTTCCTACGATCCAACTTTAGGCGGCCATATCATTCTGTTTGACCTCGGGCTGGTCATTCAGTTTCCGCCCGGATCTACCATTCTGATCCCATCCGGAACCCTCCGCCACGGCAATACCTCCATCCAACCCTATGAAACCCGACAGTCTTTCACACAGTTCTGCCCAGGTGGACTGCTTCGGTGGGTCGCCTATGGTTGCCAGACAGTCAAAGAAGCCCCCATGGTAATCAAACAACGTCTTGAGGAAACGCATGAGCATCGCCGTGAATATGCCATCAGGCTATTCTCTCGATTGGGCGAACTTCACGAGGACAGAGTAGCCGTCTTCAACCTTAAAAGTTCCTGGTAATTTCATACCGTTCTAGCTAGACCATAGCCAATTTTAATTAGTACCCGTGCCATATTACCTTTACACTAGGTTTTCTGGATTGCCCGGTAGTCACACGAGAGAATGAGAATTCCATGTAGTCACGCTGTGTTACAATTCCACTAACAGTTTATTGAAGAGTTCGTAAAGTTCGATGCACATGATGATGACGGATGCCACCAAGGTTGCCTCGCAATAAGGCGCATCCTACTCGAGGTTGTTGAAGATACTGTTTGACGTTGCCTATTTGTAGATATCAAACATGCAGATCCAGATCTCTCTCGCACTCAACAGGTCAAAACCACGTCCCCCATTGCTACCCGCTTTCAGATGTAGTGCTGGTAAATTAATTGATGCATGCACAGGTATGCTTCCCACATATGCTGCCACAGATTAAAGCGTGACCCGAATGGTACTATCCACTTCCAATTCAAATCATTTCTGCCGCCGACGCTTCAAACAGCACCCCATCCAGTCCCTGTATGCGGCCGCTAAAAAGGTCGAGTTGCTCCTCTCTAACATAACCAGATTCGACAAAGATATATTTGTCTAGAGGATGCCGACGATGATGATCCTCACCTCTAATCTCTGATAACGTAAGTGTCTTAGTATTATGTGTTTGTTTAATGGTCTTGTTGGTGATAGTCACGTGGCATTCTCATGTAAAAATCATCACTGTTTACCTTTACCACTCATTTGTGATGGAAAAAAGGATTTCCGAGGTGACTCTTTCAGCTATCGCTGTAACTCATACACCGCAGCACAAACAACATTCTGCCCTTGCAAGGGTGCGTCAGCAGTGGCAGCGAGAAAAGATGTAAGCATTTTGTCATGCTTAATTAGCTATACACATCGACATCCTTTGTAGCCAATCTGACCCAGCAAAGCAAGAGGAGTACCAGGCCAAGCATCGGGCTTGGCAAGAATCGTACCGGTGAGCAACACGTCTTCGTTCAAATGCATGACGTTTACAAGGTATACAGAAAACGTGCACAAGGGGCGCAGGGTCCACGGCCCCCAAAAAAGTGAGCTACTACGACCACCAGTACATGCTACTTACCAATTAAATTTCAGAAGAGCTGCTTCCCCTGAAGATGACGAAAGCGACAAGCAGGAAAAAGAGGTGGGGTGCCAAGCAACTAAATCAAGGTCCTTTTTTGTCCTGTCGTCATCAGTCCAAGTATGACTGTCTCATCCAAAAAGCACTCGGCACAATCAAATTGGGTAGGTTGCAAAGTTCATCCTTTAACCCTTTGATGCTATGACTCGACAAAAGGCAGATCGATCCTGCTGAGAACAAAGGTCAGGGTGAGTCGTCTCCTGGACCTGCAAGCTCGAGGTGAGTTGGTTACCCTGTGCTAGTTATCTTTGGATTTACAAGGACGTGTATTACTAGTCACAACAACACGCGCAAGTTGCGTCACTCTCGTCAAATCAACCTATGCACCACCAAGCTAAAAGCCTTACCAAGGTAGGTTCTAACGTCGTATTGTTCCCTTCAATGCTTCAGTGTCGTACTAGGTTAGCGATTACTGAACCACCAAAATAGACCCTAGAGTAACCGAAATTTTGCTACTTACCATATGTATTTAAGGAGCTTGGATGAGTTGATAGGCGATGATGCCAACATGGGGACCAACCAAGACACCACACATGATAGCTATGCCTTTGATGCCCCGGTCAACAACGGCATTGACAAAGGGCAAGGACAAATCTCGCCGCACCCATGCAGGTGAGTTTATTTGCTTTATCCGCCACTTGTCCTTTCATCGCCACAACCGTGGCAGAGACTTGGTCCCGCCAATTGCAGTCCTGAACTGTGACAGCGATGGATAGGAAGAGGGAGACTGTGGGGAGCAGGCCGAGGGATCACACCCTCGTGTCACGCTACATATAAATAAGGTAAGTTATGCCTCTTAATTCACCCCATCAAAAACCCAACTACAAAGAGAATACCACCCCGCGAGTCTGTCGCTAAAATTGAAGGGGTAATTTGTATTCCGGACAAGCCACAGCGAAGTCCTGGTAGAAGCATGTAGGTCCAACCTTCATTTTGATTTATTCATTCCTGACCAGACCCTAGCGACAATGGTTTGGAGTCGCCATGGTAGGTCCATCTAGCGTATCTCTATATTCTATACCAACCAAACGAATAGCCAGGTAGACAACCTAACCGCCCCTACTCCACTACCACTATTGCCTAGTCCTTTCCGCAAAGATTTCATTGCGGGAATCCTTGGCGTTCAAGTGGATTCAAGGGCCTCTACCATCGAATGGACGAGTGGGCAAAAAACCGTTCTTCCATATCTACCCAAGCGAGATAAGAAACGCCGCCTTCGCAACGTCCTCGCGCGCGATGCCCGCTATGCTACCAACCTAGCAAAGTTACCCGAGGCTAGCCCATCGAGCTCACACGTCGTTTTCCTTGACAAGGAAATGGACAAGCCCGACCTCCTCAAGTCCACCCGAGAAGCCCTGTCTCGAGACAAGGTTGTCGTGGTTTGTAATTATGTAGATATGCATGGGTACAATTTCACGCTCGAGGCCCTCGAAGAACGTTTCGGAGTGACTCCTCACATGCGTATTCAAGCCCATGGTACGTTCACCTTCAGTTTTTTTTTCCTGCTTTCTGATCCATTTGCGAGCCCAGATATAGCTATTCGAATCAAGGACTTGTTGAATGTGCGGTGTTATACTAGCACTCAACAGTAGTGCATACTATGTATTGCACACCTAATGTACCATATACAGTAGCTTATGTAATAAAGGCTATGTAGTATATAGATTAGAACTCAGCCATCTGAGTCCAAATAGACTCTTGTCCTCATATCGTCACCAGCGCTATAAGTAGTCAAGCTCTACCTGGTGAGTCAGGTATTCCTCTCACTAACGCATACCGGTGCAAACAGGACTGCGGCAAGCCACACGTTGATACTACTGTCAAGGAGTTCGTCGATGATGTTTTCAATACAGGTCTGTCCAGGGCTACGTTGGGGTTTCCAATACCCCAATCTCTCACCCCTCATCCCATTGAGTAAGTCTCTTTTAGTCTTGCGGGCATTGCTCATACGACCTAGAAAACTGGACGACCGACTCACGCTCGGCTGTGACCAGACACAGGCGTATGCTTCCATCAAGGGCCCTGCCGACGTTTCAACCGCCCGTTCGTGGTGTCTTGGCCATCACGCCGCCATCACAATGTTTCCGCACCACGACACAGAGGGTGCTGGTACATTTGCCGTCGTCGAATCTGGTATTGCCAACTGGATCGTTATCACGATCAAAGATCCCTCTGTGGCAAGGGGGGAACTGGCCGCATTTCTCGTAGAGATCTGCGATGCTAGCAAGGATCTCACCAAATCTCTTGTCGAGTTTCTAGTATCTTGATAGATCTAGAACTCTTATCTCATCTGAAACGATCTAAGTGTTTTATCACGTGTTTCAGAGTATGTTTCACTTACAATATCTTCTCATGGAGATAAGCTCCTTTTATGCCATTGGCCATAGATAAAGGACATTGTCATGTGATGTTCCATCACATTCTACGATATTCCATCGTTTCACCTTTCTTAGGAAAGAGTCGTACATACGTACAAATAAAGCTTGTACTATATAAGACCGGCCTTACAGCCTGGCAATACAAGCGGACATCTCTGTTCTCTTACCCCACCTCAGAACTACAAGTCCAAGTGATTGATTCTCAACACTTTGACTTCTTCTCTTCATTATCTAACCAAGAACTCTCGTATCGTTCTATCAGTGAGTATCTCCCACTGATATCCCTACTCCTCGCTTGTCCTGCGTCAGTCGGATCTACCGAATATTTCCGATAGGTTATGAGCCCTGACCAATAGGTCATCTTATACCTTTTACTGCGTTCTCGAGGAACGATACTTAGTGCATCTCGCGTGGTCCGTCTATTGTGCACACGATGCCCACTGCACCCGCACTAGTTGCTTGGTTGATCCCTAGGCTCCGAACCATTTGTTGGTTAATCTTGGCAGGCCTTCAAGTCCTGTTACATGTAACAGACTTTGAACTTGCGGTGGATACTTTTCTGGCCTTCACGGTCCAGAACGGTTACTTCCTTATACGTGTGGAAACATACGACCCTGTTCGCCTCTTTATTGAGACACAGGTGAGACTAGGAACTAACCTCCACTTTCTCGGTTTGGTCTACAGGACTTCACCGGTTAGTGAGCCACCCTTTGTGCCTCCGCCATCTCTCGGACCATCAACGCCACCGGAATCTTTCGGTTCTGGATCTCCTCTTCCTTCTGCTCCCGGCTCTCCGAATCTAGGTTCTGCTTTCGGCCCAGAAACTTCTCGGCCGTCTACTCCTGCTACTCCGCCACTCGCCTTCGACGACCTGCCCGTCCACCTTCCCTGTCCTATTTGCCGTAATTTCCTTGAATTAGGACAATACTGCAATACCCCTCACGTCCCACGCATCCTTCGCCGCGGCTTTACCGACAACGGCGATATCGACCCCACTGATCTTCAAAGACAACCCTTCCTCCGTCTCACTCCTCTTCATGGACCCCTCACGCCCCGTCCTAGCCAACCTCCCTCATCAAGCGGTCGAATGGATCACTCACGCGCCAGAGGCCGTGATGAACCGTCTTCATCCAGAGGACGAGCAT
>JBBPUA010000301.1:0-22092 GCA_038094355.1 Afroboletus lepidellus | reverse complement strand
AAGCACACCCCTCGCGCCTTGTACAACGTATCCAAAATATGCTCACAGTCCCTTCGACGATCGTCCGGCACTCGAATTCTTGGATCCGCCATGTATGAGTTCCCCCCATCAAAGACCAGGGAGATTCACCGTAGAACGCCGTCATCGTCCCCTTGCTCACTAGCTTCCCCCTCGAAATCTGCGATAAACGTCTCGACGACGGGCACCATCAGTCTCAGTCCCGGCCTCAGCACCGCCAAACTTGGACGGAGGAACCCCCAACGCCGTGGACAGTGCACCAAATCGTTCTCCTCAGCCTATTTCTAGTCTCAAGCCTGGTTGAATCGGATACCCTCCCTCCGTATCTTCCACGTCCTGCTTGACCGTCAATCAGCGTGGTTCAAGTCAATTGAGAGGCAAGCACAATACTTCAGCAGCAAAGGGTGACGACCTGACCAAGAGTCGGTACCAGAGTCCAACGCAACACATCGCAGGACTCTGGGAAATGGTTATTGAGCAAACTGTGCACCTCACGATGTTCCGCGCCCGCCAGCAGATCCACATCTCGAATCATCCATTGAAAGAGGCGAACAATCGTGGGCTACGAGTTCAATCACTGCCAGCGTCCACCAACGGATGGAAGGCGCTTCCGATAGTCGGGCGAAGCGCTAGATGATCGCTACGAAGATTGTGGATAATCTACCTCGAATTGACAGTGTCGGGTCCGTAATTCTTAGATTCATGGAGCCTTGGTCTTGAAACTTTAAATGCTGAAGCACCGCTCCAGTAATCTGTTTTGCTCGGCCTACTGAAGCTTTACAAACGTGAAATGACAACATAAGGAAATAGACACATTTCTGGAGAACATTGCCGAGTAGTTACATACGTGGGAGCACCGCCTGTTGGTCTGTTGGTCCTTGTGGGTCCCGGTTGATAACGCCACCTCGCTGCTTATTGTTTTTTCAGGGGACTTCCTTGTTCTTCGTCGCGAAGTTTCCATAGCAAGTGCACGACCCATACACATGCCTCAGCTTGTCACCAACTATGTAGCGCGCGGACGGCAGCAGATAAATTGTCGAGCTATCGGCGGACGGCCTAGTAGTTTTTCCCCCGCCACTGCGCAGATATGCCTTCGTCCCCCGTTACTAAGCAAACTGAAGAAGTATTAGACGAAGTCCTCCAAACGATTCGTCAGGAATATGATAGTCCCTTTCCTGTACTATGCGAAACGGACCGAAATAAATTTGTCGAAGAGGAGGAAAGGTATGACCGGGTTTTTATATTGAATCTGCAGTGCTAATAAGGATCTATCTAGTCTTAGAGAGCAGCTGAAGGGCGCCGAACAGTTGGATTCGATTAGCTGGCGGGGTTTACTCTGCTTGCCTTCGCCGCAGGCGGTGAAGTGCCTCTATAATGCTCAAGAGCTCCTCAAACGCCTTAAAGTAAGTCGATCGAGTTGAGGTCATTGTTTTTATGGTCTCTTCCTGACACTTTTCAGGAGGACATTAACGCCAAACTCAGGACCAGGCTTACTGGGAAGAGCAACCCCTTCCCATCTCCGAGGCTTTCTCGTCATGGGCAAAACCCAGCCATCAACCAGATGGGTGCGAACCAACCCATCGAAACGGATGGCTCGTTCGCGGTGGGCTGTCCCAGACCAGCAAGCACAATAATAACATCTCCTATGAATATGCGCTGTTCTTTCTCGGAGTCTGAGGCCCTGGATGTGAACGAGAGATCCGCCCAGAGCGGCCATGACAGCTCGCCGCTCGGTAAGTTTTCCTTGTTTTCATTATTACACCATACAGACGTTTTGTCAGAGAGTGAAGCTGACGACCGCACTGGGAACTCCTCTACTCAACGTCGCAAGAGATCGCCGCCACCACCTCGACCGATGAGCCCGCCATACAATTCACGACATTCATCGGAGACCTCGAGTAGTTCGGGAAGCGATTCTCCTCGTCGTTCTTCCTCCGTCAGACGGCCTCCTCCTCCACCCCCGCGGTCGCCTAGAGCATCCCGTTCGCCAGCTATCGCTACTCCCACTTCGCCGGCATCATTGTTCCCTACCTCCGCATTGTCCCCGTCACCACCCCCGCGACTGAGGGCATCCAGCCATTCACGCCTCTCGCCAGATACCTCGAGTAACTCGGGCAGTAACTTTTCTCGTAGTTCTTCCATTATCAGGAGGCCTGCTCCTGCTCCTCCGCAGTCGCCCAGACAAACGGGATCACCCCGTTCGCCAACGAACACTACCTTTCTCTCCCCCGGTTCGTTACCTCCCGACCCAGCCATAATTTCTTCTATTTCTAGGCTCACCCAGCACATAAATACGCTTGCATCCACAGTCGCTATAGAAGGCAATTCTGGACAGGGACAGAGACCACGACGTGGCCACTACGTTGTCAAATCTAATTGCCTTGAATTGAACAATTCAACTGGGACCGGACTAACGCTGAACAACGGCGGGAGCCATAATTCTGGCGCTGGTATGTCTTTGCGTTGCGTTCCTTGGACCCTTTCCGATCGTTGAACTCCCTACACAGTTGTTCACACCCGATGACGTCTCTTTCACATTCGCCTCAACACATCCCACCAATTTCAGGGTTGTATTCCTCCGTGTACCGTATGGACATATAGCAAGAGGGAATGGACTCGCTAGATCTCTTGACGACCAGTTTATTGTATTCCAATGTTGCGTGGACACTAAGTTCTTGTTCCCGATAGACAGGCATTCCAGCCATGAGATAAATACTGTAAATAAATAAATCACTAGCTCGATCGTTGTTGCATGATGATCGGAGTCTTAGTAAGGTCGCACCTCTAGCTTCTACTGTTCAACCCCACTGCGTGGTTCAAGGAGACACGCCAAGCCCGACACCGTCCGCGCGGGATTCTCGGACGAAACTAACGCGCGCAAGCCTATCCGATGCCAATGATCCCTGCCGGTCGTTCCCTTGAGTCTGAAACTGACGGACCTGCATGCGTACTTTGATGCAAGGCACCGACTCCTTGAACGTCGTGCATATCGGGGGTTGCAACGTTCATCCGCACGTTGGCCGTTTACATACGAGCACGGCGAGGTAAGACGCTGGCTGCATTCATCGGCACCCCCGGGAACGAGCACCTCGGGGTTCTGGCCAGCAAAAAGGGTCGTTCTACCACCGACGGGACGTTTCCCTTGGCCCTCGATCTTAATCCCCCCTTGCGCGAATCCGACGATCGCGAACGTCGGTCTCTTGCTCGTGTTCGATCGACGCGAGCACCCGAAACGCGGCAAATAAGAGTGGCGCTACAGTCCGCAGCAAAAGGCCACGTCATGCCGATCGAGGGCGATAATAGCACGACTTCAACGCAGAAATGGCACCATGCTTCGCCTCCCCTGGCGTCAGACTCGATGACGGTCGGATGGATCTCTGGCTGTAGGAGATCCATACCCCAAATCTCGGGGTGCGACCAAACTGAGAGAAGCATTTTACGCCCTCGAAACTGACTCCAGGCCGAATTCACTCACTGGCTCACACAGGACACGAATTGACAAGTTATGCATGAACGCATGCTGCATGATGCGAAGCGATGAGAAGAGGTGATTGAGAGGGGTGTATATACACACGGGTCGTGTTAGTTCGAGGAATATTAATGGCGACAGCGGCTTCGAGTGGCAGGTAGAGGATAATATGTAGCAATGATACGTCGAGCAAGGAAAATGACAACAAGAGATCCACCAGCAAGGGCGATGAATCAAGAGAAGTACACAAATTGTGATTTCGACAACACACTATGTATTGCGTATGTAAAACATGCACCATCCCCTTCCAATGCACAAAAGCCAACATTGTACAGGGCCGAAGAAACTATATATTACAAGAAAGAAAACTGGGATAAATGAAGAGAACCAGAAAGCGGGGATTGCGAGAGGAAATGCCATGACACCGTATCATCAGTGTGCACCGTTGGATGATGGGAACAGTAGCGACGGTCGTGGTGCACTCTCCCGAGGCGGTTTCACCCGGAATTCGCTCACCAGGCAGACATGACTGAAGAAGGGAGAGTCAGTAATGCGGAGACCGACCGGCAGTCAGCGGATCAGACTTACTCTGAAGGAAAGTGGGCATTTGGGAATCCGACTGCTTTGTCAAGGTAACCCTTATCGACCCCACCCAAAACGGCGTTGACTGATAGGTTGGCCGTGTTATACCAGATGTAATCAATCACGCCGTGGAACCTTGGGGTAAAGTTGGTCAAAGGGGAATCGCCTGCCGTGGCGTAGGCACTCTTGAGCCCGAGTTTGTGCCTTAAACCTTCAGTAGTTAACCTCCCATACAGGTGCGACATGAAGTCAGGATGATCTGGTGGCGCAGACCCGTTGGACAGGAATTCGCACACGCCACTATCAGGAACAGAATTGAAATCACCACAGATGACGAGGGGTATCTTGGTCCCATCACTGTACACGGGTGATGATCGTAGGTGGGGTGTAGACTTATCTTCCAAGTTGTTTGACGGCCGAGGGGGTAACTTGCAAAAGTATGCTGCGACCTTCTCTATCTCGTCCACCAACAAGGCCACCTGAACGAGCTTGACGTCCCGGAAGTTTGGGTCCCAATGTATATGAGCATTGGCAACAATGAGACGGGTGCCTGTCTCCTTGTTCTCGAAGCAACAAACGACAGCGATGTGATCCTTGCCAAGAACCCGGTTAAACATGTCGTCCGTCTTCTTGAAATCTGGGCGCTGCATGGCGACGGTGCTAAATTCGATTAGCTGCTTTTCCACTAGTTGATACCTTGAAAGGGATGAGTACGTGTTCGCATAAACAGAAACGAACGACGAACTTGTCGGCTTTGTAGAAAGTCGCACAACCGTCCACTTGCCGCCGATCTGCATCGCTCATGGTCTTGTACCGCGACTTCGGATAATATACACCCTCATAGTCCTGTCCCTGGAGGTGCTTGATGAAGTATTCCTCGTACTGAGCAGTGTCCACTTCTTGCAAACATAGGAAGTCGGCGTCATAGTTCATCACTTCCGTTAAAATTAACTCCTTCCTGTAGTCCCATGATAGTGCCCAAGACGGTGTGTAGCCGTAAAGGCGTTCCGTGGCGTACTTCTCACAGAGAATGTTGTAGCAGAGGACACTGAATATCTCCGTGTGAGGGTCGTTGTTCATCGCTTCCCGTTCGGCCGCAGTGATGATGTGCTTCCACAGCCGCTCGGGTGGAGGGGCAGGCACAGGACATGAGTCGCGCAGAAAGGAAATAAGAGCCGGTGTACCATCTTTTTGCACGATGGTTTTCAGCGCGTTATCCAATGGATTGCCTTCGATACCCAGGGTCTGTAACTGGTGTAGGCTGCCAAGCTCTGGCGGTAGCGTGAGGAGATGATTGTCGAAAAGGTAGAGCTCCTTCAACTGTGTTAGCATCCCAAGTTCTGGAGGAACCGAGCTCAGATTGTTTCCCGATAAATCGAGGAGTTCTAGATGGCGGAGTTTGGCTATTTCCGGAGGTATGGACGTCAACGCGTTGTGGTTGAGGTAAAGATTAATGAGGAAGGTGAAGGTGAACAGGCCAGACGTGGCAGGAAGCGTCTTGATGTTGACGCCGCCCATGTCAAGCGAGTTCCACGTATTCTGCGGAGGGTTTGCCGTTAGCCGCGGTGCCTCGGAAATCGGAGGCACAGTTGACGACGGATGATTGACCATGGAGCCTGCGAGACTTGGGGAGCTTTCTGAGGCGCAGGTGGGGGTAGGTGTAGAGGAGGTAGCAGGAACCTCGGACTCCTTGGATGGGGTGTCGGTGTTGGCGGTGGGTTTGACAAGATTGGGATTCGTGATGGGGATTGCGGATTTAGTGATGGTTCGAGAGGCCATAGCGCTTGCCCGAGCACGATGATGAGGCGAGCGGGACGACCTAATCATCTTTGTAAATTAAAACCGTTGTCGATCAGATCGGACATATGTGCCTGATGCACGACTACACACCTCGCACTTGAGCAGCTGTTGCTGCCAATGAGGACTGATAATCTGGCTCGCAGCACTCCCAGGGGATGCTGAGCCCATATGCTGATTATGGATATGTCCATTTGGAGGGGACGGATAGTGTGAGAGGGAGTTCTGGTGTTGGTGGTGAGCGATAGGCGGATGTGACAAGGCGTGGGGATGAGTGGGGTGATGTTGTATCGGGTTCACGGATCCATTGGTGTAGAGTGGGAAACCTGGCGAGGCAGGGGGAGGGCCGATATTCTGCGAGGTTGGGGGCCCTAGGACGGGATGATGTGTCCGTGACCAGGGTGACTGGTCGTGGGGGTTTGGATGTTTGAGAGCGACGGCGGGGGACTGTTGGGGATAGAACATGGCATTTGACCAAAATGACGGACCAAAGACGACCGCTCGCTAACTGGGGAGCCCACGCGAACAAAGGGACTCTAGTGCGGAGACTTGGCCGTATGGTGGCGACGTGGCTCCTGGGGGAACGTTAGGCGGACGTGCAGACGTCGTAGGTGGTGGTATAATAGAACAAACAAGAAGATATGTCCTGGCAGATTTTTACGTGTCGTCGTCGTCGTGGCCGTCGAGCTCGATGGCAAGTGTAAACCCGGTCAGCGCCCGAAAAGATGGCTTCGGTGCCACACGTGACTAAACCATATAAATTGCCAAATTAGGCTTATTTTCGGCCCGAATCCTCACCCGATTATCTGTCCTAAAAAGGATAACTTGATCATATTAGCACCGCCACATCGACATTACTTTGATTCCCGAGCTTTTCCGAGACAACACTGCAACTCGAAGTAATAAAAGCCGGTCGAGCCTCTTCTTCCACCACAACCATCGCCATGTCCAAGTTCTTCCAGGCAACTGCTTCTGCTCCGGTTAATATCGCCGTCATCAAGTCAGTCGCATCGAAACCATCCGAGACGTCAGCTGACTTCCATCTAGATACTGGGGCAAGCGAGACACCAAGCTCATCTTGCCGACCAATTCGTCGCTTTCCGTTACGCTCAGCCAGGATCACCTTCGCTCCACCACCACTTCTCGTGCTGATCCATCCTTTGCCGAGGATACGCTGTGGCTCAACGGCAAGCTCGATGAGATCAAACCTGGCGGTCGTCTCGCGACCTGCATCAGTGAAATGAAGCGCCTTCGAAAAGAGCTGGAAGACGCAAATCCAAACGCAGAGAAGGTGTGCTCGCCTTCTGTTTTGCAAAAATAATTGCGCGTTCTCACTTTCGATGTAGTTCTCCCATTGGAAGGTGCACATCTGTTCGCACAACAACTTCCCTACTGCCGCCGGCCTCGCATCGTCCGCATCGGGCTTTGCAGCCCTTGTTTACTCTCTCGCGAAGCTGTATCAGCTTCCTGCGTCTCCAAAAGAACTCTCCCTCATTGCTCGCCAAGGCTCCGGTTCCGCCTGCCGTTCCCTCTTTGGCGGGTTCGTTGCATGGCGGGAAGGCACCGCGACTGACGGCTCCGACTCATTCGCCGACCAGATCGCGCCAGAGTCCCACTGGCCTGACATGCACGCCCTCATCTGCGTCGTCTCCGATGACAAGAAGGGCACTCCTTCCACTGCGGGCATGCAACGCAGCATCGAGACTTCTACACTCTTCCCGCAACGCCTCACCGTCGTTCCAGGGAGGATGCGCGGCATCACAGAAGCCATCCTTAACCACGATTTTGACACGTTCGCGGCCATCACGATGCAAGACTCGAACCAATTCCACGCCCTCGCTCTCGACACCGATCCGCCCATCTTTTACATGAACGACGTCAGTCGCGCCATTATCACCGTCGTGACGGAATACAACCGCGTCGCCCTCGAAAAGGGCGGGAAGCGCAAGGCAGCGTACACGTTCGACGCTGGCCCAAACGCGGTCATTTACGCGTCTCGGGAGAACATGAAGGAGATCATCGAGTTGATCGTCTCGTATTTCCCTCAGCAGTCTTTCAACGATCCATTCCAGCTCTTTGCAGGTGCTGCTGTCCAAGGTCGTCTCGTGGACGGCTTCAACGAAGGCGTAGCCAAGCGCTTTGGCGTTGGAGCCGTCAAGACGCTGATCCATACTTGCGTCGGGGACGGACCTCGTGCCAGGGCCGACGACGAGTCCTTGCTGGGCAGTGACGGTCTGCCCAAGACGTTGGCATAGACATGCGCATTGCACTGTCCCGGAACGTTCCCCTTGTAGATCATGGCCCTTCCATCTAGTGATGTAACCGTGTACCATTGCTCGTCTTGGGAATCTATATTATAAGTAGACATTTTGTTTCTGTCCGTGCTCATCGTGTGTAACAGTCCGGTTACCCTGAGTACACGACGACCGAGCGTTGGCGACCGCACAACCGTGCCAACGCGTAACCAAGACAGTATGTACTGTAGGCACTGCAGCCACGTACGAGCGCAGCGGTGTCCTACTTACGACGCCCCTGCCATCGCCGTCCTGCATCACCGCGCGAGTGGGAGTCTGACCATGACCCTAGCACGACGCTGATGGCATTGATCGATTCGTCCACAGCCCTCGTCGTCTGATCCTTTCCAAGTCCCCATTCAATCCGATGACGCTGTTCCCCGGATAGCGCAACATCGGTCCGGACATCGACATTGACCGAGTCTAGAACCCGATTGCACCCCAGACAGGCGAATCACTTTAGTGTGATGGATTCATAACCTATGCGAGATACAAAGAGTCGACGAGTCTAAAAGTAAGTGCCCGAAGAAAAGAGCATGCACGAGTTGTCAGACGAGTAGATGGATGGATGGATACAACGAGAAACAATCAAAGGAATAAAGAAACGAAGAGCACAAGCGAGTGGTGTTGGTAATAACAACATAATGGTGTTTGGCACGCAACAGACAGCATGAGGAGGAAGACATTGATACACGAGAAGCATGCCACGACGACTTTGCCCATATAATTCATAAATACCTCGCGGGTAGACCAGACCCCTGACGAAACCAACGAAGATACGTCAACACGCACCGCTATGTCGCTTGTTCGCGCCCGGACGCAGTCCTCCGAATCGTCAATACCTCATCATCCCCGTCAACGCCACCAGGCCCGCTGGCGCTCCGCTCCGCCTCCTCGTAGGAAGGCAGGCCGCGCATACTCGTCAGCGGCGTGACACCGCCGATGAAACCACGCGAAGCGACGTCATAATCCGGCACCTCCGTGAACGCGCGATGCCACAAGGCGCTCTCCGGTACGCTTTCTGTCCCTCCAAGCGTCGGCATCGACGCCTGGGTCCCTGGCAGTAGCACCGGCAGCGTCGTCTGCCGCATTCCCGTTCGCTGCACGTGACCCCCGTCCATCAACGAGGTCAGGTTCGAGGATGAATTCGATCGCGAGGGGAGCCAGCTCGGGGAAGTGAGTGACGTGTGCGGTTTCATGTAGATGTTGAACAAGCGAGGGAGCGCCCGGCTGGCATGACCGTCGTGCACGAATGTCTCGTGGGAGGAAGACATGGGAGGGACCGGAAGCGAGGTGATGGTTGTCATCGCGAAGCGGCGCTCCGGGCTTGGCGCGCGACTGCCATGCCGACTGACAGGGCCGCTTTCTGGTCGACTGGTAGGATCCGGCGAATGCGAGTGTGGACTAGTGTTGGCGCGGGGTCGGGATTGGACAGCATCCGAAAGCGAAAGGAGAAGTTCCGAATCTACCCAGTCGGGAGGTGTGCTCGTCCCAGATTGAGGCACATGAGGAAGGTGAGACGAAACAGGGCGAGACGATGTGGGAGACGCGGCACCGGGCGGAGACCAGGCACTAGATAAGGATTGATCCGGCGGATTACAGTTGCTGTGTACCCAAGGATTCAACACGCGCGTTGTGGCTGAGTCGGGGAGATACATGTTTGCGACACGATCACGAACATGCGCGGAATAGCTTGGGAGCTCGACGTCTTGTTCGTCATCGACAGAGGCCTCTGGGCCATCGAGGAGGAGTCGGCGAGTAGCTGCAGAATTGGCCCTAGCTTCATCGAGTAACCGAGCATCTAGGATATGAAGAGGAAGAGAACATCGCAACTCGGAGGTATGGCCATCCGGGTTGGACATGAGAATAGACCATCGTATTCGATGGGAGACCGTGATTGGTTCGAGGGGGTGCGAAGGTGTGACAGACTTCGGGATGAAAAGAGTAAGGTAAGCGACGACATCGTCCTGGCTCCTCGGGATATCTTCCTCTGTCGAAGTCGATGTGCCAACTTCGGCCGAAGAAGCGTCATGTGATGGGGTTGTACTTGGCCGCGGCGGGTCTTGCCTGGTGTGGGTGGCTAGCGAGTTCAAAATCTGCAAACGATCCTCACATGACAGTCCTAGCATCACGGGAAATGATGCCGGCAAGGGCGTCTGGCGGTCTGCGCCTCCATGTAGAACCTCATGGTTCACAGTGACGACATTGCGGGTATGCTCCTGTACTCCGCCCCGGCAATATAATTTGGTCGTTTCATGAATAGTCGTCGTTACCGTGAGGATCCGAACGCCCTTGGAGAGGGGTGAGAACTTGACAATAGCCGTCAGCTGGTCGCCAGCAGCCCACGCTTTGTGTGGAATCATGATGGAATACATGAGCTTCTCTGGCCACGTATTCTCGATTTCGAGGGATTGCTGGTACTCGAGCGCTTGCGGCGAAAAAGTGCGCACGATGGATATGGGCAAGACCGCTTGCATATTTGGTGTGAGGCCGGGACGTACGGCAACAGCCCGGAGCTTGTAGCTCACATGGGCACCAGCGTGTACATTGCTCGTAATCGTCGATGGCAAAGAGCCACCGACCTGAAGCTGGAAAGGGAATTGGTGGAACCCCGCCTTGAGCGTGTGACCGTGGCGTTTCTCTCCTTCAAGGAATGACCACTCATGGTTACAGATGGTGTACCATTGGGGTGATGCGCTCAAGGGCAGGCTGTGGGGAACAAGGTAAGAAGGTGGAGATAGAGTGGAATAATGAGCACTCACGATTCGGTAGATGCTTGTGAGAGTTTTGCTTTGCCCCTAAACTGGAGTGTGATCTCCTTGATAGACGTAGGTTCTGTGAGGTGCAACGCGACGTAGCCCTTGAGCAGCACGGGTTCGACGTCGACGCCGGTACCCTTGAGGGAGAGGAAATCTGAATCAACAACGATATCGATACCTGCCCTTTCCTTCTCCTTGATCATATCGTGATGGTGGTCGGGATGCGCGGAGGAGCCTGGGACGAGGCTTGAGAGGGCAGCATGGAGAGCGGAAGATAGGTGATCGTCGTCGTGACCCTGGACTGATATATGTTCCTCACGAGACGGGGTGGGCGGTCTCGTCAGCGAAAAAGTCATGACAGCGCAAGCGGTGACAGGGTCAGCGGCGTTAAAGTGGACCTGGGTTAGGCAAAATAAGGGGTGTAAAGGGGTAGGTAAGGGATGAGGAGAACTCACCCGGAAAGGGGGTTTCAAACCAGACCGGGCACACGCTCAAGCCCAAGTAGGAAAATCGTGTAGGGGTGGATTCAGACAAGCGAAATGGAAGCGTTGTCGAAGAGCAGAGCCGGTCTGTCCTTTATTCTCAACAGGAAACCACATTTTTAGTTCGGAAGGGAACCCGATTCCAGCCTGAAATTGGCAGCGAGTATGGGCCATTCCGGACAGAGAAATGGACGGACCGCGGACTAAGGCTGGGCAGGCTGCCGAGTCGAGTGGCTAGCAACCTTCCTGACAGTTTCTTCTGAGAAAAATTTAAAATTTCACCACGGCCGTCAATTGGCTGCACTTTATGATCGGCCCGTGTCGCATTTGTGGTTGCCTGAGGCAATCGACGTGGGAGACCATGCCGGCTCGGACTGATTATGGACCGCAAGGCTATCCTCAGAGCAATCATTGGAAGAACCCAAATGCGACTAACATGCGGTTATTTCTAGGCGCCTTAACTCGGTTCCAGGATAGTGTGTGATATTTCCCTGCATCACATCTCTGACATCGTCGATAATCACGTATATCCCGTCAAGTTCCGCTCGGCCTCCCGTGACGAAGCAGTACTAACCCAACAGATACTCCGTTCCGCAGGACTCAGTACCGAAATTTGCTGTGGGCCCGCTGGACGGCGCCAAAATAGGTATGCCTTTCCGTTGTCATCGCCATCTCTAATTTGCACACAACTGTGTCAATTCGGATAATCACGGCGGCCGTTTCGCTCGCCCAGACGCGTCAAGATGGCTCCCTGGCGCGGATACAAGTCCTGTCTGCTGCTTTGCATCTTGGTAACTTTTCCATGTTCGCAAAATCCCGAGACATAAGTGCCCGGGGATCGTGGATTGTTCGGCACGCTCGTGCACACTCAATTGTTGAGCATCTACACCCTATATTTTGGTGTGTCGTCTCGGCCTAGAATTCGGTTAAGCCATAAGGACATACCCGTGTCTGTATTTTTATCACTTCTTGACAGACTGCGGCATACTGCAAAGAGGTCGTGCCTGGGTCTCTATTTTCTTACATTTGTCATGGCTGCTGACCGTGGACTTGAAAGGGTTTGGATCTGCGCAAGATCCGCCACCCAGCTGGAAGGCAACGTGCCTTTCTCGTTGTTGCTTTTTCAGTGGTAGCTTAGATGTGCACATGATTGACACCCTATTCTAAGATACAAAACAACTCATGCTAGCCCTCCGTTCTTCGGTCCCATTCTTGTTATTCAATTCCGATAAGAAAGTAACTCGAGGCAAGCTCGCCGGAAGTGCGACGAATGACGCACTTCCTCGTGCATAGCTTAATCAAGGGACGACATTCACATTCAAAGGCAGTAACTTCCTTTCCTGAAAGGAGATCCAAGGCCCTACTTCGATCGCGGTGTTTACCGTGCGAAGTTGACATCAGAAGGCATCCGTCCATTCAATCATACTTCATCTTGGACCATACTATTGCGTAAGTGCTAGGATGTCGCATATGGTGTTGGGTATGTGCATGGCACGACTTCATTGTTTTCAGTACTTATTACCTTTTGCCAGAACCTGTGACGGGGTCCAGTGTTAATGTGATTATTAGCAACGGGACCGAACGAAAGGTTATCATTTCCTCGCGGATCTAGATCAGCGTCAGTTCCAGATAAGCGCCCTAATGCCTGGTCTAGAGACGGCTGCCGCCAAGCCGCCGCTCTGCGTTCATCCCGACTTCACCCGTGTTTGACCATCACCCTCTCTCACGCGTCATTCATGAGTTGCTAACCCCCTTTCTATATCTACGCCACCATCTTTGTGCCTCTCAAACACCCCGGATCTGTTTATCTGTACAGCACACCAAGTATGTAGTTTCCCATTCCCCTGGTCGCCGCGGTACATCACGTGAACTTTTACCATGTACCAACATCCATTCTCTTAGATTTGTTCCATTAATCCGCCAGTCGGACCAACATTTGCTTTGTTCGCTGGCCAATGCTGGCCACGTCCAGAAGACCTTTGGGTCACCACGGCAGAGACACGCACGGCGTTTCCACGTTTGCCACTCTATAACCATCTTACTGTGGCAATAAACTGGACGCCGTGGCCTAGAACCAATGCGCCCGACGCACCAACGGCCCCCAGATAATCAGTGATTAGTGATCAATGATAAGGTGATAGGTTACATGTTCTAGATCCCCGGCCCCACCTTTGCACTTGCATCTCGCAAGAGAATATGTACGCATACGGGCAGTCTCAAACCCTTGATATCAATCCTTGTTCGATTGATCGCCAGGATAACCTAGTAATGTCTAGTGATGCACATTTGACATGCGTGGCGCCACGGCCAGCTAATGATGAATGCAAATGCAATGGCCCCCTACATGTTTCATCACGACTCGTCGGCGGACCATCCATGCATCGAATAAATGTCGACTTTCGTGCCACCTTCTTGACTTTTTTGTTCCCTTGAATGTCGCAGATTTTGCTCCTTTTCCAGAGTTCCCCGTCTACTTGAGTTCGATTTCTTCGACTGGCATCCCGGACACGACGGGACAACTTCCAGTCATGCCGTTCGTCGTATCTCTCTTAAACTCTGTGCTGCGTGCCACTGCAACGTCAAGTACATGACCACCAACCTGAAAGCCGATCTTCCAACATCGCCAGCTCGAGTCAAGCACGAGGCGCTTATCGGTACCCGTGCATCGGCAATCAAATCTCACTTCACCGCACGACTCGGAGAGTCAGACGTGCGTGATCTGGCCTAGGGCACCTGTCTATCCACGGGGCGTGAATCTGATTGGCACGTTCTCGTGCCCTTTTATAAATAAAAAACGTTTGCCCCAATATCAGCGTCGTTATGCTGACGTCCCTTGTTGCTATTAGGACAATCGCTGGCATGTGCGCAGATTGGCCTCTTCGGCCGGGTTTGGATCGGTTGGAACCACCAGAGAAGATTGGGATGTGAGTTATGGGTTGATTGGTACGTCTTGAGTGCGTGGTCAGGCGGGACTGAACAGTGACGGTTTGATTACACAATTTGACAGAAGAATGTGCCAGCGAGTGGCCATGCTACTCACTTGGTACCAACTTACCTAGCCACCGACGTCATCGACGTTTCGGCCCCAAGCACTCGAGTCTAGTAACGTCGTATTCCTGATTCCTGAACAGTTACATGCTTCACGGCCCCTAGAGATGAAAGAAAGTAAAAACTCATCAAAGACAAAACGCCAAGCTTTCAAGACTTGTACTCTCGTTGAATCACTTGCAGGACAATTTATGTAGTCTTGAGTACTCGAGTTTGATCTCCGAGAATCAAAAATAAAGGATCCGCCGCGGCCGCGGCGGGTCAGTGCTAATAGGCTTTGGGATAAGTTACTGCACTCTTGAGGCTGCTACAGCCTGAGCTGGATAGTTGCCCACATTATGTACACCAGTCACGAGGACTCGAACGTTTCAAATAGATTACTATTGGCGCTTCGATTCATCCGCCGGTGCTGCCACGGTTCGATCCGAGATTCGATCTTTTTGTTGGGCCACGACTCCAAGTCAGAACATTCAAAGTCAACCTATTCAGATACATTTTAGATCAGATGACCGCAATCATAGACGTCCCACAAACTGTCATTCCCCATCATCCGCAACGGGCTACCGGACTAGCAGAACAAATGAATCGCAACCTCTTCGACATCATTCGCAACAACTTCAACACTCAGTACGCGACCCAAGCAGCGTCCCTTGCGGAATTCCGTGATGCGGTCTCGAGGCGTGGTGGTTTTGAGGCGGACGCTGCTCTGCTCGCAGACTTTCGGACCCATGTCCCGCTCTCGAATTACGATTCCTACAAGCCATTTATTGACAAGTTCAACCTCCAGCCATGCAGGCAAGAGGACGTCGAGAATTTGCTTGTGCCTGGATTGCCAGACGTTATTGCATTGTCTGGCGCTACATCTGGAACGCGTCCCAAGGTTCTGCCGAGGTACAAAGACGCCACAAGTTTAACGCCCTGGAAACTTGATCCAAACAGCAAGGAACCGTTCGCTGGGTTGATATCCACAGATTGCAGAGATGTTAAGGTGATAGAGCGTGCACCTGGTGACATAGTGCAAGGAATCCCCGTTTGCTGCGGATCAGGGGGAGCCTTTCGCAGGGCTCTTGGGTGGTATACGGATGATGAAAGCTGGATGTCTCTCAATTGTATGTTTTTCCGCTGCTACCACGACGACGCGTACTGATGTCCTACATATTTCAGTGTCGGGCTATGCCGTACCGTTGGCAGCGACGGTGATCAGACATGTTGCATCCTTCCTGATTATTCACGGTCTCTTTTTTCTCTCACACAAAAATGTGTACGGATTCTTTGTTCCGTTCGCGACGCAGTTTGTTGATCTGATGCGTCATATTGACGAACACTGGGAACTGCTCGTATCTTGCATCAAAGATGGTGTACTCCCTGATCTGGAAGGAATCAATGATGTTCGAGGGTACCTGCAGGCAAGTTGGAGGTTAATAAACATGAACCCCGTGACTGAAGTGCCATGCAGGCTCATTTCCATCCCAACCCGGAGCGTGCGGCAGAATTACGTGACATTGGGTCTCCGTTTTCCTCGGATGGATGGTTCTCGCGTGTCTGGCCAAGTGCTGGTCTTTCGACGATATGTAGTGGCCCATTTGCTACTGTGGTTCCAAAGGTGTGTGGTTGCATTCTTTTCCACGACTGCGATGAGTCCGAAACATCAATTCAGGTGAGGTCCATTCTGGGACCGAGCGTTACCCTCCGTAATATTGCATATGCTTCGTCGGAGGCCATGATGGGTGCTCAGCGTGATGCCGACAACCTAGATGAGTTTATACTGTGCAGCGATGCCATGATCGAGTTTTTGGATGTCTCTCTAGATGCAACCCATGACAACCTTCGCCAAGCAGTATGCATTTGGTGTCCGATCTAAGCATGCGCTAATTATAGCGACCTGGTCCTTGTAGTGGGAAGTGGAAGTCGGAAAACATTACGAGCCGATTTTGACAACCAGAAATGGCTTGTGGCGATATCAACTTGGCGATGTTCTCCAAATCGTTGGGTTTGACGCGCAGAGCCAATCTCCAATATTCACAGTCGCTGGAAGGAGGTCGTCAGTATATCACTGTTCATACATGCAAAGATGGCAACTAATAATCAGGTTTGGACAGGTTGACCATCCGCCTCCCACACCGACTTGCCCGTATATCAGATAAGCAGCTTCTGTCAGTCATCCAGGACTGTAGCTCAGAGGATGGAGTTCGGGTCCACGAATTCACGGCAGCTCTTGATGAACGCACGTTAGTGCCCACCGTAGGCTTCTTCGTCGAGCTTGCTTGTCCTCTTGGTGGGTGCATACGACGAAGAAATACTCACCCGTCTGATCGTATGGCAGGGCCGAACGCGCATACAACGTCGCAAAAACTGTTTGATGCCCTCGTTGCCTTGAACAGCGAGCATCAGGTTGCATTCTCACTCGGAAAAATTCGCCGCCCGACAATCCGGATCGTGAAGGCAGGAACATTCGCGGAATATCGCCGGTGGAAGTGTGATAGTGCAAATATTCCGCCTTCACAGATCAAAGTACCCCTTGTACTGCTCGATCCCAGAGCGCAAGAGTGGATCTTGGGGAACGTCATCCAAGAACTTTGAGGCGGACATCTCCCGGACTCGTGAGGCATCTGTAATCGAACTTGACGGGGTCACGCCATAGTACCTTCTGTGACATGGAAACCAGTGAATGGACAATCTTGTTTGCCTGAGTTTTCTTTCCGCCCCTAATGATTTCGACCGTCAGTGTTTCCAGTTACTGTCCGTAAGTACCTTCGGAACGAGGCTAGCCGAGTCGGTAGAAAGCCAAACTTGAAGCCTCAGGAGCATCTAAACCCAACTTTTTGCTCTTGCCAGTGAGCTCCGGAGAAGGACGGGTGCATCGCACGCCGTACATCAAACGTGAATCATATGGTCGCAAGTTGCCTGAAAAAGACAAATAAATGGTCTCTCGACTCGGATTGAACCTTCAAAGACAGGCCCACATAAGTGGAACAAGAACACGTTCCAGGTTCATGACAGTGTTTAACGCCCTATAGTAGACGAACTGTTATGTTTCAATGACCTTTTGATCCTCATCAACTCCGACTCCCTGAACAACTCTCTCCAAGATCCACTCTTTGCCATCGAGAAGTATAATAGGCACTTTAGCTTGTCCCGGTGAAAGCTTTGTATTTTCGTACTTCCACCGACGATATTCCGCGAACGTTCCAGCCTTCGCGATTCGGGTGGTCGGGAGGCGAAGTAGCCCTTGGGCAAGCCAATGCTGGTGCCGGTCACTGAGAGCACTGAGGCCATCAAATAGTTTTTGTGGTACCATGTGCGTATTCGGTCCTGTTGTATGATGAGCGGTTGCTTATTTAGCATGTCACAACAAGCACGCGAACGCACCAAGAGGTCCAGCAGGCTCCACGAAGAAGGTAGGAACGTGCACTCATCAACTAGAACACCGCCCTCCGAACTACATTGCCGGACGACCGCTAGAAGCTGTTCGTCTGCAATAAGAGGAATCCGAATTGGGAGGCGAAGCATCAAGCTATCTCGAATCAATCGTCAGCTGCTGTCCTTCGACAGTAGAAATAGTACTATATTGACCAACGCCCCCCAGTATACTTGAACAACGGAAAATTGTTCTTGGCATGATACCCAACAATATGGACAACGACCACCGTTCGTCAGAATCAGCTCATAGCTCTTTCCTACCCCCCACTTTATCAGTGGTATAGTCAGCTATCTTTGAAGTATTTAGCATAGAACACCAATACTGACTTCTTGACGAGGAGAATCGCTGTAATGCCGGCGGAAGTTGCCGGCGGAAAATTCCGAACGATATCTTGCAGAGTGTGAAGACCGGGCAGACGTGTAACGACACCAGTCTTGCGGAAGATCTCTCACACCCAAGTCACGAGGCCGTCTTGGCCGTTTATTGCGGGGGATTTAGATGGCACACCTCACCTAATGCGATGAGTCCGTGGTATTTGAGGGGCTTTGACCGTCTCTCACCTCCTTCATTGCCCTCACAGAATGAGCGACGATCCCTTTCCTCAGCGCCTTCCCACTCTTGATCGTCTGGGCGTTTCCGAGCCCGCCGCGGCTTCAGCAACCGAGGTTGCAACAACCTGGTTCAACGCGTTCTCGAGCGCTGTCGCGTCGTCAGATGTCACTGGGATCCTCGATCTGTTTCTCGACGACGGTTTCTGGAAGGATACCCTAGCGTTGACTTGGGACTTTAGATCCATCGAGGGCAGGGATGCCATCAGGAATCTCCTCCAACATCGCCTCGCTCCTACTGGTTTCGTCGATCTGTGCCTCAACGACGATCCTTTCCTGGCTCCAGAGCTTCAAAAACTTTTTCCCGATTTGGTCCTGGTGCGGCTCACCTTTGACTTTGGAACCAAGATCGGCAGGGGGACGGCCGTTTGTTACCTAGCCCCTACATCTGGCCCAACGTGGAAGGCGTACTCGCTCTACACGTGTTTGCGGTCCCTGAATGATTTCCCAGAGCAGGTAATGTACGGATACTGAAGAGAATACCACCGGACTCATCGATTGCAGATCGGTCCTCTTCGGCGACATGCCGCCGAACACGGCACTTGGGAAGAGAGGCGGCGCAGGGAGCTAGAGCTTGCTGATGGCGATCCGACCGTGATTATCGTTGGCGCTGGCCACATTGGCCTCGAAATCGCTGCAAGGCTGAAATGCCTTGGGGTTTCTCACCTCATTATCGACAAGAAAGCTCGGGTTGGCGATAATGTGAGTTGCCATCGAGCCTTTGTACGCTACTAGGCTCACGAGGTGCTAGTGGAGGGACCGCTATAAAGCACTGTGCTTGCACGACACGATCTGGTATAATCAAACCCCGTATCTAAAGTGAGTTTTTCGAGACACGGATTTAGATCCTTCTGAGTTTCATTAGCTTCCCGTCGACTTGGCCTGTCTTTACTCCCGCTCGAAAGGTACGCGAAGGAATCCCGGAACTCGCGTTGTGCACGATCGCCGACATCCCATTGAATTAGCTCGCCGATTGGTTGGAGGGATACGCAAAGTATCTTGAACTCAATGTGTGGACTTCGTCTGTCATCACCGAGACAAAATGGGACGATGATCTGAAAACATGGACGGTTAAAATCAATCGAGGAGGAAAGGAAACTCGAACCCTCAAGGTCAAGCACCTAGTATTCGCGACTGGATTTGGAGGTCGCCCCAGGGTACCAGATGTCCCAGGGAAGGTGAGATCGTGATTTTACTCTAACATCGTCTTGTTTATATAATTCTCTAGGAGAACTTCAAGGGGGAAGCAATTCATTCTTCAGAGTTCACTTCCGCGGCGAATTACATTGGCAAAAAGGCGGTAGTCGTTGGTGCTTGCACCTCTGGTAGGCAACGATGGCATAGACCCCGTATTACCCTGTCTAACGTAGACCGAAGCTCATGACCTCGCTCAAGATTTTATCAACCACGGCGTTCATGTCACGATGTAAGCTGTGTCGCTGCGTTCTGCGCTTCCTTGGGCTAATACCTCTCAGGTACCAGCGCTCTTCCACGCACATCATTTCCGTCGAAACGCTTGAACTATTACTTAATGGTGTGTAGTATCGTTAAGGGGGTGTCAGGGACACTTATTCACGTTCTCTGCTTCGAAGGACTCTACAACGACACTGTTCCAATCGATATCGCAGATATTTACAATGGTAGTTTATCGAATCCTGTGGTTAGGCGTATCCACCAACGCATTATACCCCACTTTGCGCAAACTACTGATAAGTGAGTACACAATTCCGAGATATCCTAGGCTGTAGATGGCGATTCAAATATAGAGAGATCTACGACGGGCTCGCCAAAGTAGGCTTCAAGACCAATCACGGCCCTCACGGGGGAGGCATTTTTCAACTTCTGTTCGAGAAAGCATCGGGGTACTATATCGGTAAGGCTATTCAGAATAGTGATTGACACGCGTCCTCACGTGTTTTCAGATACCGGCACAAGCAAACACATCATCGACGGCGATATCAAGATCAAGAGTGGAAGTGCCATCGAGTGCTTCACAGAAAAAGGACTCAAATTTGCCGACGGGACAGAGCTCGAAGCAGACATTGTGGTGTTTGCAACTGGGTGGGCACCCCCTTCTCTCCGTGTTTCCCTGGATGCCTCATGAGACGGTTCTTTGAATCTCTAAAGATACGGAGACCCGCGCGACAGCATGCGCGATATCTGTGGTCCAGAAATCGCAGACAAGGTAAACACGGTGTGGGGTTTCACCGAGGAAGGAGAGGTGAACAGCGTTTGGAGAGACTGTGGGCACGACGGCATGTGGTTCGGTGTTGGTAGGTCGTCGCAAGGCACCTCTGGCTCAGCTCGTTGACGCATTCTCACAGGCAACTTGGGAATGTCGCGTTTCCACAGTCGTCATCTCGCACTGCGTGAGTGGTTGTATACATGCGAAGTCATCACATCGCTGAGGAACATTACAGAAATCAAGGCCATCGAGGCTGGAATTCTGAAGAGGTCCGAGGTCAAGTTTTGATGGCGGTGGGTAGAAAATGCACGTGTACAATAGAAGGGAGGTACCTGAAGAAAACGGCAATATGTATAGTCCGCGCACAAGCCAACTTGAATGATGATTTATGATGAGGATCACGTGCCACGCGCAGAAAATTTGATGTCAGAATCTGGATCGGCGTAGGTCCATTCTCTTCGGTCCCATCGTTTTCCCATTGAATGCTACTTTTTTGTATCTGAACGAGTTATTCTTTCCAGGCCAATGCTCCATTAGCGCACTGGTGGGGAAAAATGGAGGGAGAACCCGCGGCCTGGTGTATTTTTCCCACTAGCCATGAGGCGATGGCGAGACTCTTTCGCGCCGCGAGAGGGGTCTGGACGATGACACAGCCTCGAAATCCATGGAATACAATCGTTGGATCATATCATCCCATTTTCACAAGGTATGAACGACGACCCCTTCCCTCAGCGCCTTCCTACTCTCGATCGCCTGGGCGTAGCCAAGCCCACCGTGAGCTCGCCTATAGAGGTCGCGACGACTTGGTTCGACGCGTTCTCGAACGCCGTTGCCTCATCTGATGTTGCCGGGATCCTCGACCTATTCCTCGATGACGGTTTCTGGAAGGACACCCTGGCGTTGACCTGGGACTTTAGGACCATCGAAGGGAGAGACGCGATCGAGAACCTCCTCCACCGTCGTCTGGCCCCCACTGGCCTCGTCGGTCTACGGCTTTGCCACGAGCCATTCCTCGCCCCGGAGCTCTCGAAGCGTTTTCCGGATCTGGTTTTTGTGCGGCTCACGTTCGAGTTTGGGACGAGGGTCGGGAGGGGCACGGCCGTGTGTTATCTGGTGCCTACGCCTGGCCCGACGTGGAAGGCGTACTCGGTCTACACGTGTTTGCAGTCTCTCCATGATTTCCCAGAGCAGGTCAGGTATGGATACCCACGGCGTGGTCGCCGAGCTCATCCCAGATACAGGTTGGCCCTCTTCGTCGACACGCTGCCGAACACGGCACATGGGAGGAGAGGCGGCGTCTGGAAGTGGAGGTCGTCGACGACGATCCGACCGTGATCGTGGTTGGCGCGGGACACGCCGGCCTCGAAGCCGCTGCGAGATTAAAGTATCTCGGCATTTCACACCTTATCATCGACAAGAGCGCTCGGGT